>JAYEVE010000430.1:0-82279 GCA_036346375.1 Guadua angustifolia | reverse complement strand
ATGTGGAATAACTAGTCCAAATGCAAATCTTGGTAGGACTAGCTTAGAAACATTATTTGGTATATGGACTACTGTATTCTAGAAAAATATCTTATTTACAACTTGTTATTCATATATATCCTGCTAACTCAATACCCCTAAGTGATAATCATAAACTTCATCTCGCTATTCCAATTCCGTTAACGTAAACCTTACCACGCCATGTAAACTATTTCAATGGTGGATATAATATCTCGTCCAAACCCAAAAATTTATAAAATTAGTTTAGAAATGCTCTCCAAAGTATATACTACGTACCATAATATTAAAGAAATAATTTTATTCTGTTACGCTTTGAATATAAATCCTGTTAGCGGAATAATCTAAAGTATTATGATTTCTGAACTTTATAATATGTGTAAACAAACTCGATAATAATGACGAAATCTATAGGTAAGATATTTGTATCACCAAAACCTTCGTAAAAAGCACGATGTATAACCAGTAACCTAACTTGGCAAGTCTAGCACATTCAAAACTAATTCATAGGCAATGTTAATTAAGGAATAAGTACTATTCACACACACACGTGTATATATATATATATGTCATACAACAAAGTGACTAATGTTTAATTCTATTAATCCAAAAAAAATTGCATCATGAATTCGAAATTATAAATATAAGAATACATAATTTTAGCCTCTTGAATTCGTAAAATAAGAATAGATAATCTATAAAAGAAACCACATCATCACTTAACCCAAAAGCTGCTAATAATATATATTTGACTAAAACACGAGAACCTGAAATCGTACAACCTTGAATCACTCCTGTTCTCTATAGCAAGTTTTTATTTGATTTACTGTGTATCTTCTTTTTTACCCTTATTAAAAATTGTTATTTGCTATATTTCCATTAAACGACATATAGAACTCGACATCACTAACTTTGTCATCGACATCGTCAGCTATGACCTCGACTTTGCCATAAATGATAGATAAGCAAGGCAAGCATCCCTTTGATCATATTGATTCCAGTATTTAATTTTCATTTTTTTTATCAAATGTTTCATGCATGCACTTAATTTCTATAAATTCGCTATTTTGTGGTATTGGTAGATATACCGCTTAACTCATGGAACTTCCTTGGTATGGACATGTGAATCTTGATAACCATAGATTAAGGACAAGCATTACTTAATGTCATCATGGGTATATGTGTCTACATAATATTCATGCTTAGCCATGCTTTAGAACCAACGCTGCATATGATCAGATCAAAATTGTTTCTTGAGAAATTAAAAATGTTGGTTATGACATGATGTCAAATGATGGTATTTTGGCTAAAAACTCAAAATAAAACTATGATTTTGATGTGGGCAATTATTGGCAATAGCTGGTTGTACAACGGATGTACTTGTACGTAGTGTTGGGAAAAGTATTGCCTGTGACAGATTAAGAACCGAGTTATAGGTTGTTTACAAGTCAAGAAAACCGTGCAACCACAAGTGCTAGTGTGGGATAGTCTTAACCTATTAAGTTACTTAGATCTGACTTTGCACATTGGTATGCGGGAGTTAGTAGGAGCATTTTGGTTAGGTTTGCTTGTGAGGGGCTTCCACACTTTGGTATGGGTAAATACATATCGGTACAACTGTGTACGCCTTGTTATGGGGAGAAACCTTTATCACAGGGATTTACTGCTCATGTTACCATATCAAATGTCAGGGAATTAATTACTGCCATTCTTGTTTCTTCTCCATAGCAAGGGTTAACGTCACTGGGATAGTGTAAAGTTAGACCTATGTAATGTAACGGCTATGTTATGACTCTCTGCGGCACACCAAAAAGGAAGTGTGTTAATTATCGATTGCACAAAGAGTAAGTCATGTCTTGTGGGTAAAGTTGTACACCTCTGCAGAATGTGAATCTAATTAATTAGCCGCGTCTACGGTCAAAGACACTTGGTAACGTCATCATATAGCTAGTTGTTTTATTATTTTCAAATTGGGATGATTTTCACCTGTTGTGCCTTGTTTTGGCAAAGATTGTGTTATACCACGGATTGGCAGGAAATTAGATATCGCAAAGCTCACGTCATGGAGGACTGTGAGTTGTTACTTATGCTCTACTGTTATTTTTATATCTATCAAATATGCTTTTTACAAATTCTGTTTCCAAATTACAAGTTGTCTTACAAATTAAATGTTGCTTTATGCAAATTAACCGTAGAAGTTTCCTTTGACATGGCTTACATTATTGAATTTGCAAATACCACCTTAAGTCTTGTGGAGTACAAAAGTCTCAATCTTGCTTAATCTAATATTTTAGGAGGATAAGACAACGAAGCTCCGAAGAACACTTTTCGTCGTAGGTTGCAGGAATTTCAAATGATGAGATCTTTCTAGGGATTTATACTTTGTCAATTGCCTGCGGGATGGATGGACACACTACAAGACTTTGCTTCTCCTGTGCTATGATTACATACTCTGAATTGTAAAATACTTTGTATAATTAGCTTCTGCTTTACTAAAATAATATATGGTTGTGATTCCAATTGTTGTAAATATGCGTATTAGCTACTAATTATGGAACTAGTACTGAATGCATGTTAGATTTTCATTTTGCATCTATGCGAAAATGGGGTCGTTACACCAAAAGGTCAGCACCGTGCACGGCATTTGCAAGTCTGGGGCCAAATTTGTTAAAAAAATGACAAAGACCAATTTAAAAAAAAAATAAAAGGCTACAACAGTGAAAAATTCTAAATCTGTGTATCCCCTAAAGGCTGCATGCTTGCAAGTAAAAAAGGTTATGCTTTTCCTGGCAAGTATAATTATGGGATTAATGCCAGTGAAGTGGAAAATATTTTAAAGATATCGGTAACTTAAGTTTTAAACTTTTGACTGTATGCACTTTAAAACAACGTGTATGTGTAACTAGAGGGAGTAGTAGATAAATGGTCATGTGATTTTTCGGTCTTGTCAAAATGCAGGGTCCATATTGTGGAAAAATGAGGGAACATGTGTTTCTTATGTGAACTGAAGACACGTTTTTTTTTTTCTAAAAAAAAAATCACTGAGATAGATGAGTGTATCCCCCTAAAGGCTGCAAGCTTGCAAGTAAAAAAGGTTATGCTTTTCTTGGCAAGTATAATTTTAGGATTAATGCCAGTGAAGTGGAAAGTATTTAATTTGAAGCACTTATACCGACAACATGTAAGCAGTTATGCTGACAACTCCAGTGTTCTCGGCGGCGGTGAGCTACGACCAGTCGACCAGGGCCTCGACGGCTCGACGATGTGGTGCGAGCTGCCACGTTGGGCTCGCGATCTTGCAAATTACTGGAGCAGCCGCGGCGCATAGCACCGAGTGCGGGCCGCGCCGTCCCTCCTCACCTTACCCCTCAGGACTAAAATCTCGCCGAAATTTCGCGAGAGATCTCGCTTACCGGAGATGGATGAGTTTTGAAATACTGGCTGGAGTAAGAAAATTTTAAAAAATTTAAATTACTACAATAATCTTAGAAATATCGGCGAGCTCGCCATATCTCACCGAGATCTTGGGGTTTTTGACCGGTTTTTGCCATTTTTTGACCGGATTTGACCATAAATTGATCAATAACCCTTAAGAAAGTCATCTCCTATGAAAGTTTGTTGAAAAATCAAAATTTTGAGATATTTTTTAAAAAACTGTAGAAATACTACCGGATTTTTATAAATTTGTACATGCTTTATCATGATGTATAGGATCATATATAAAAATTTTCAAAATAATTTAACTTCATTTGTTATCTTTAAAAAATTAAAAACCGAATGAATATAATTGGGACAGTAATCTTATCAAAATTTTATAAATTTTCTCAAGTGTTATCATAATCCAAAATTTTTATGAGAGCTTAATGATTGCCGCATTACCATTCTATAAAATTTTCAAAAAATTTATACTTTTTTGTTTGCTCAATCAAATCTATGTATGCACTGAACATCATTTGTTATATTTCAAAAATAAAAAACAGAAAACATAAATGGTACAGTGTACTTATAAGAATTTTATAAATTCACTGTAGTGTGATCATAATACAAAATTTTTATGAGATCTTAATAATTTCCGAGTCCGTGTGCACGCCGGAATCCGACGACGACGATTCCATTCTGTTCAGTTCAGTTGGCGCCACCATGCCGACGCGGCCATGCTGCCCGTAACTCAAATTGGAGGGAGAGAAGGCCCAGCTCGTTCCACGTAACGCAGGCAGCCGAAACATTTGATTTGGTGTGATTCAAGCAAGACTCACTCCAGAATCAACGATGAAACCCTAAGATTAAGGCTGGAGCAATGAAAACACTAACCTTACTATCTTGGGGTCAACAGACGATCGAGTCTGGACTCTGAAATTTGAAGCACACGGACACGCATGGATCGCGATGAGATGAGATCAGGTCCATACCATACGTGCCCTGACCCGACAATGGCAATCAACGCCTCCGATCAGCCGACCCTCTGGCGAAATTTGTGAAAATGAGCGAGAATGGTGGTCGATGCCAAGGAAGCAGAGGCAGATGGAGAAGAAGATGATAATTTGAAGTCAAGAAAGCGAGTGGAAACATGGTGGGCTGCCCGGGGACAGCAAAACGAAGATGTTATAGGTGCCTACTCTAGAAAAAGAAAGAAGGAAAAATGGCGTCGGCAAGGGGAAACCGACTCAATGTAGCGATGAAGATGATGTTGAGAGTTGAGACTATGGAACCAGACAAAGTTGGCGCCAATAGCAGCGATCGATGAGCATGATTTGGAGTTTGGACAAACCTTGCTAGCAGGACGGCAAGACATCAGATGAGGTTACAAGAAGATCATCGATCCAGGAACAAACTAAATCGAAACCAGTGAAGTAAATGAATCAGGAGAAAGATAGCAGAAAATCAGTGTACGTATGGTAAGTTCCACTGGCATTTGCAAACCTCATTTTTGTGTTTTATGCGCGCTGGTGGCTACTATCTTGTGAAATCCCTTGAAACCTTGACAAATGCTTTCTCTTCTCTCTGTTTTCTTTCTGAAGTACTTACTGTACCTGATGAACAGAAGGTAGCATATACTACCTCTGTAATCATTCTATTCCTAGGTGACTTGTTCAAGGAGCACAGTTTGCTCTAGCCTGTGAGTGGCATAGCTCTTCAAGCTATGGCCTATGAACAGTAACCGATCTAGGATATGTGTTCGTGTTAAGTACTCCATCTTGAACAAGGTAGTAAAAGACCTATCTTTTGTGCATATGCAGTTCCAAATTTGTCTTTTACATGCAGTAATGAAGTTCTTGTTGAAAAGCAGGTTCCATATAATGAAAAAATTATTGAAAGGCCTGTTTGTCATGTGAACTGTGAACTGTAAAGGCACTGTGATCGTGCAGTGATTGGCTGATGAGTGCATCCCCTAAGTTATGCACCCAAAAATTAAGGTTCTGCCTTAATTTCGCTAACCTAGGGACTTCATCTGTACAGCACACAAGCAAGGGGAGTGCAGTATCGTTCTGGGATTAACGCACGCGAATTGGAAAATATCTTTAACAACTTATAATTTGTTAACTAGCTGATTTATTATTGACTATATGCAGTATATGCACAATGAACCCCATTCTTGGCTGTTTAACTGAAAACTGTAGGCTGCATGTTCATTGCTCAGACTCATGTCCTGTAGCAAGCGGAACCTTGTTGCTTTTGTACAAGAAGACTGCAAATCATGCACACACAGCCTCACAGGCCATATCAACCAAACAGTAAAAAGAGTTCTACTCGATCAGTAGTCAGTACTCGTTTGATTCACGGGTGACATAGCGCCAAAGGACACACATGCTATCTCATGGCTTTTGCACCTGTCATGGCGGTCGGCTGCAGTGCAGAGATAGGCCGTCGTCAAAGTATTCCACCTAGGGTTTCGCTGCCGTACTACTCTATGATATGTCACGTTATCATGTGAGATTTCGAACCAAGGGCCCGGCCAACTATTCTATGTCTCTCACTGGCGTCAAAATCAAGCAGAGATCCAACATTACATAAGAGATTTCGTACTAAACGTGTAGGACATGTGCACCAAATCAAAGACATTACATACTTAAAAAACTCATCCACTGTCGTACGTACTCATGCATGAACTCACCTGATAATGCTCAAGTGATGAATCGCTAACAAACAAGTCTAGAAATCATCATTGAAGACATGCAATACTAATTGTCCCTTGGTCGTCATGAACAAACAATTAATCGGTACACCTCTTGCATCAAATAACCACACCACAAATCGCAAGCAGACCAAACTGGAACAATCCTCTCATGTCTCCACACCCAGCTACCAACACATGCAAAGCAACTAACCAACAATCCTCGCACGTACTCATAAAGGCCTGCATTTGCACCACAAAACAGCGTCAGAACTCCGGAGCGCTCGCACTTGCAGAGGTATATATATGTAAGCAGAGACAGGTGCGCACATATGAATGCATGGCTTAGACGGTGCAGGTGTAGCCGGGGGGCGGGGTCTTGCCGCAGGTGAGGAGGAGCTGGAGGGCGAGGGGCAGGTAGATGTTGATGTTGAGGAGCTTGAGCTTGATGGTGGTGCAGAGGCAGACGGCGGCCTCCAGCTCCACCAGCCCCTGCAGCAGCGGGCAGCACTGGTTCACCACCGGGTCGCCGAGCCCGACGTGCACTAGCCCGCCCAGCAGGTCCACGCACGCGCCGATCTTCAGCGAGTCCACCGGACACTGCTGCGACGACGGCGTCGGTGTCGCCGGAGGAGGCGGCGGGCACGGCGTGTTGCCTCCTGGGGTGGGGCCGGGCGGGTACGTTACCGGCGGTGTCGTCGTGGGCGGCGGGTACGTGACCGGGGGCGTCCTGGGAGGACCGATCACCGGCGGCGGGTAGGTAACTGGCGGGCCGACGATCGGAGGGGTGGTGATCGGCGGGTAGGTGACAGGCGGACCGACGACCGGAGGTGTAGTTATCGGCGGGTAGGTGACCGGCGGGCCGACGACCGGAGGGGTGGTGATCGGCGGGTAGGTGGGGCCCTTGGGTGGACGCGTGACCGGGCCCTTCGGCGGGCCAACGACCGGCGGGCGAGTGACCGGGCCCTTCGGTGGTCCGACGACCGGAGGGTAGGCGGGGCCCTTAGGTGGTCCGACGACCGGAGGGTAGCCGGGGCTCTTCGGAGGGCGGGTGACCGGGCCCTTAGGTGGTCCGACGACCGGAGGGTAGCCGGGGCTCTTCGGAGGGCGGGTGACCGGCGGCGACGGGTAGGTGGGGTTCTTGGGGCCCTTGGGCTTGGGGGACGGATAGGGGGGCTTGGACTTGGGCGGGTGCGATGGCTTGGGGTTCTTAGGCGTCTCGCAATCGCAGGAGAGGATGGGCGTCACGGCGGTGGAGAGCAGCAGCAGGAGGGTGAGGAGGAAAGGGCGGAGCTTCTTGGTGCTGGTCTCCATGGCTGCTGCTGATAACAGAGGGAGGGAGAAGGGGAGTAGGAGTGTGCACTCTAGGGTTTGTAAGTAGTGTGATTATATAGACTGAGCGCTTGCAATGCAGGCCCGTGACTCTAGGGTGGGTAGATAGCTTGCTAGCTAGGGGGTGTGTGTGAGAGAGACTGGAGTGAGTGTTTCTTTGAAGTGAGGTTCACTTTGGGAGCAAATTACCCAAATGGTGACATTAGAAACAAACTACGTACTTACGTCATGTACTCACGATTACTCCTAAGCACTCAAATAATGAATGATGTGTGTTTGATTTTTCAAAGTCAGTAATATGTAACTTTGTACCGTTAGATTCTTCCGGCTCATCATTCTGTTGTTACTTACCCAAGGAAGTACATTCGTATGACGCACAGTTCCAGACGAACTACGTTATACAGCTTGTACGTACGCACCGGCAGCTCAGCCCAGCACGTTGCACAGCACAGGGGGAGAAACTATACATGCTATGCGCTCGTCGGCGTGCGCGCGCCCCACAAGCCATGCACAACCGCTGCCCTCGAGCGCCCGCGCGCTTCTGTGCATGCGCGTACGCACGTTTTGTCCATGCCAAAACCTGCAAAAACACCGCGTCCGCCAGCGCGCGCTTCTGTGCGCGTACGTAGCGGCGTGCGCGCATGCGGCACGATGCGATGCAGAACACCAAAATCGTAGCCGTATATGCCTGTATCGCGATATTCCGATTGGACCGACAGCCCAGCACGGCAGCACGCGCCTGCATGCCGCCCAGTGCGTAATACGGAGCGTAAAATGTTATTAGCCGCCCATGCATTACGTACGTCGTGTGCATGCGTTGCATCAGCCCGTACACGTACTTGAGGTTGGTGGAGCACTGGAGCTAGCTACGTTCTACGCACTGGCCGGCCGGGCCCACTGCGTCGGCGTGAATGCATCCATGTAAGCAGAGGCAGAGCAGACCAACGGACTTCTTGGCCACAACTTTTAAAAACTTTAGTTATGATATCTTTTTAAATATTTAGATTGAATGCATATATATGTAGATTTGTCTCGAAACGTACTTTCGTAATATTATATTTTTACTAGATTTTTAAATATATTATAATAGAAATTAGTAGTCAAAGTTGAGTTTTGGGAGCCCTGTCAATGTCCAAAACGATAAATATCTATAACCGGAGGGAGCGGTTCTTTTTTTATTGTGGAAGAACATTGTTACGGTATGAAATCATAGCAGATCCACGTGTTAAGGTAGAGAAGTACGACATATGATATGCGTCGATTTCTAGTGCTTCTGTGATTGAGAAGGCGACTAAATTTACAATTTTGTTGTAACGTAAACTAAACATGTAAAAAAAAGTTTCAAATCTATTTTTGAAGGCAGCAAGCGAAGTTACCAATTGCAAAATTAGGCGTTCAACAAGCAGCAAGCCACGAAACCACATGGTATAAAAAGTAGATCACCACCTGGTAAAATTTCTTCTTTCTCTTGACGTGTCTGAATATATGTATATTCGTCACTGTCATACCAAAAAAATATAGGTGCATAGGATCCAACGGCAGAGGGTGGGCTCAAGCCCAACCGAACACACCTATTGGATATGCCACTGTCGACAACTATTTCTAAACGGAGGAACTGTTCTTTTTTTATCGTGGAAGAATTGTGCTACGGTATGAGATCATAACAGATCCACATGCTACGGTAGAGAAGTACGACATATGACGTGTGTCGATTTTTTAGTGCTCTTATGATTGAGAAGGAGACCAAATTTACAATTCTACTGTAACGTAAGCTAAACATGTAAGAAAAGGTCAGGTTAAAGGTAAAAAGAAAAAAAGAAAAACCAAGGCCCTTGCGAGAGACCGGACGTGCTCAGCAGCGACATTTTGCGCGTGGTGATCCTGCGACTATGCATTGCATGTACCACTGTACACGGACGAAATTAAATGTGACGATCGATCGAGCAGAGTCGCGTCCGTGATCTTGTGGGGGGCACGTCCGCGGCCTGATGCAGCTCCGTGACCCCGCAGCCGCGCGCGTCGATCCTATCTTCTTCGCTGAGCTGCCACAGCTTTTTCTCCCGCCCTGGCCGTCTCCGCTGTCGTCTTGTCGCCAATTGTTCCGGCCGGCTCCATCTCTCGCCAATCTATGGGCGCGGGTTTCCGTGAACAGCTGTGCTTGCTTGCGCTCTCTCATTGGACGAATGGTTCTGCGCATGGCGCGCGTCGATGCGAGCGTGCTCCTTGACGTAACCGCGTTAAGATCGAGTTTTACTACGTATTTTGGAGACCCACACTTATTTACGTTCTCCCTCGTGCCACATGTACGTGTGGTATCGGCGTAGTTAAATTTCGGAAACTTGATTATTACTGTCTTTTTAAATATTTAAATTAGATAGGTAAAAAAGTATACGTACGTGTAGATTTGCTTTTTATAATATTATAGTTTTGTTAGATTTCGTAAATGTATTATAAAATAAATTAGTGGTTAAAGTTGTTTTTTTAGACTGTATCGATATCTAAATTGATATGTATTTATGATTTGAGGGAGTAGTTCTTACGTGCGCACTTGTGATTTAGCTCTACTTGCATGGAACAATGAATGAGTTAGCAACTTTAGATTTGGCATATATCGTTTACCTTGTTGATTGTATACCTATCTCACTGTCAACAAGCAAATGACACAGGTATTTGGTAGAAAATATTGGCTCTAGAACTTAACGACATCTTTTTGCGAATGAAAATGTACTTTCCAAAAATGTCGTCTATTTCGGACGGTGAAGATCAGTATGAATGTCTTAGATACGTACGTACGTGTGATAGATATACGCCTAGATCAGGAATGCTTTACGCACACACAGAAGAGAGCATGGGCGCGAATTTTACTTAATCTGATGGCTGTTTGTATAGGTCTGGTTTAAATACATAGTTTGCCACGAAAATTTTGTGTGCTACTTGGACGTATACATACAGATCATGCATACTTGTTAAGTGACAGACAATTCGATCACGCACAATCTTCATGCAGGTTTAGACGAGTTATCACCTCCCGTTGAATAGCATATCCAAATTGGTAGCTATAGTACGGCCTTAGAATAATCGAGTCCCTGCTGAGATACACGTTTGGCCACACATGAAAATTATGGAGAGTATATTTGGATCTTTCTGTGAAAGTCCATGGCTGCATAAGTTCCATAAGGGCATATATATATAATAAGGTCACATCAGCTTACTCACTACACCATGACCCAAATATAACGACAAAGATGTCTGCCGGCAAAAGGCATATATAACGATAAATCGATTCATTTTAAGAAGGATTTACCGACAGATGTTGTGTGTCGAGAAAGACTGTCGTTAAAGACCTTTTGTCGAGACAAAACATTACCGACGCATAATCACCCACGATCGTTCTTTTACCGACAGACAAATCTTTACCGATGCATACATCTTTAGCGACAGATAACTTTTACCGACAGACGTGCTGCGTGAGAAATAATATTTGCCGACGGATCGTTAGACAACATATTTTTTTTTTGCCGACAGATCATTAGGCAAAGATATACCATTTCGATTTTTGTATATTCATCGATTCATGCAAATATGGAAACGTATACCATTTCATTTCGATTTTCTTTGCCATACATTTCAACACATAGAGAGAATATATATATAGTGTCATACAAGTGATATCACGTAATACATTACACGTAAAATATATATATGCAAAAGCCAAGATCACGAATGCATTACACGATAACAAATCCAATGGTACTCCAAGATCATATAATTAGTAGTAACAAAGACTAATTGTCCAAAAGATCACAAGGGCTACACCTCTTTTAACATGTCACTAATTGTCCAAAAGTTCTAAGTCCATTAGTCTATCTATATAACTAGTGGCTATACATGATCTCCACTTCACAAAAAAAATTCCTTTCTAGAAGCTCACTGGACATCATCATTCCTCGCACACCCCAAAAGTTCCTTTCGATCGCTTAGCATCCGATGGTCTCACTCGCACACCCTGTAAAAGAATAGGTGATATGGTCATAATCAACAACCAATGCGAAAGCTCAAAGTCGAGGATAAACATGATGTCGCTAGTATTATTTCAAAACTTTCTAACCTAAGGCTGTTTTTATCCTAGGAAGAATAAACATAATAACTGGACCTAACTACTCGTGGAAAAGCATTTACATTGAGCAGGTAATGTTACATGACTTTGATAAACACAAATTAGTGAACTACAACAAATCCCGTTGCATTGGATATTTTCAAGCAAGATTGTCAAATTAACTCTACGTGCCCGTTTCATATTTTCAAGCAAGATTGTCAAAACTATAAGCCTTTTTTTTATCAATAACAAAAAAATTCCTCTGCACAAAATGTTAGAGCAGTCCTTGCATTGTTCAAGAGAAGCTCTATTTACTCTAACTGAAGTATTTACAATGTCACCCCCTTTACTGGAACTTTGGAATGAAATGGAAATGCTATAATCATCTTAGGTTCCAGCTTGTTTTTATCCAACAAACATCCATTCTCGCCGCATGTACCCAATATCACCAAATCCCACTATCACCAAAATCAATTATCCAATTCTCAACTTACTTATGGCACTAATTTTTTTAATAAACACAACATTTAGGCCCTTTTGGAGTGCAGAATTTTGCAGAAATGAATCGATTCCTCCGAATTCCCATGAAATTCCTAAATTCCAAAAAGCCTAAGTATACATCGAAAATGTTTGAGGGAAAAACAAATTGTATCTTGTGACTCAACACATCCAGACTCCAGAGCATGAAGTCAAGCAGATCACTACAAAAAGGGCATGCTCACCGGTACTCCAGAGCATGAAGTCATCGGTATCAATACAACAAGGGCAAACTCACTCGGTGATGGTACTTATCAGCGGGTATTAATTAATGAGAATAATGCTACCCACACAAGTGTTTCGACTAGGAAATATGCAAGCTTATGGCTGGGTCCCACAGAGACTACGCCTTTGGAAACTGCTCGCAAAAAAGAAAGACAGGATCTGCTTCTACACTTTTCCTAATAGAAATGTTGAGGATTAAAGATACTTATGGATTTAGAAACACACATGGCTAAACGAATAGCTAGGATTCACTGGATTCATTGTTGAAATGCTGGCTGAAGGTGATCTCAGCATGTATTGGTGCACCGTAGCAACACATTATCATTTCTTTTATCAGCAAACTGCCTTCTGCATGTAAATAATAAAAAAAACCCAACAAGTTGCAAAACAACTGGTTTTTGTGACACATATTACCAATTAAATCTAAATGATAGCACAGAAATGCTAGGTAATTGCCACCCCCTTGATTCTTTCATGCCATTGAGAAATCCCCCAAAGATTTGAAGGCAAAGGCAAAATATGGAATATAATCATATATACAACTTGAGTGAAATCATAAACCTGAATAGGCATCTAAGCCACATCTTAGTTTCATAACATTAGAGAAGACACCACCAATAAGAAAACACAGAAACAGAAGCATCTTTAGTTTCATAACATTAGTGAGGACACCACCAATAAGAAAACACAGAAAGAGAAGACACATCAAAGATGTAGAAATGACACATATATTGTGAGGATGTGCTTACTGTTTTCTGCCAGTTAATGTAGTATTCCTGGCGCATGACCTTTAAATCATAATCCCCTAAATATTTGAGTGTTCAGAAAAATGTTAAGAAAACAGCACGATAAAATCTTATGGAACAATGAAAAAATAAAATTGATTTGTACATACCTTGCAAAATATATGTGACTTGAAGTTGAGCAAGTTCTGAACAGAGGCATGGTATGGTCTGGATGAGAGAACAAATAAGATTGAGAAAAATAAGGAGCAAAGACAATGAAGAATGCTACTTAATACTAGTACCATGGCAAATAAGGAGCAAAGACAATGAAGAAAAATAAGGAGCAAAGTAATGAGGTCGTTTCCATGGTGTACGAGGGATGAAATCTACAGCCCATAGTCCCAAATGCTCATAGTCCAGCCCCCATGCATTATATGCTAATATAACTTAGCATAAACTAGTAATATAGTAGTAAAGATCGAATGATTACAAAGAACTACACTATTTTTTTATGCCACGTTCGAAACAGCGTGTAAATTGATGCGAAGAAGAAACAACTATACCTGTGCCTTGGAATGAGTTAACTTCTTGGGAGCTTTCAGCTGCCATTGTCAACATCACATAGTTAGCATTTGAAGGTTACCATTACAACTAAAAAAGAAACAGTAAGTTAAATCTTACTTTATTGTTTGGCCATGCAATGGACATATAAAGAGCATCAGCCATATGTGTTGCTTACTGGAGAAGGAAGTAGCATGTGCAAACCAAGAAGGAGGCCACCAAACCAAGAAACACAGAACTGGACTCATGAGTGAAGCTGGTAGCACCTTTTTCTGGCTTGGTGAAACTATAACTATTATAGGCGGTACTTACTAGTAACATCTAATATTCAAATGATAACCACATATATCAGCACTTGTCTACATCATGCTTATAATTCATGATTACTAGTAAACTAAGTGCTGGATAGGTATTCCAATACATAAAACTGTTTGTGACTTTTGAAAATCATGCAGGAGATGCATTTTGTTATCTGTTGTTTTTCTGCGACAAGTTGTTCTGTGAAGTACCAAATCCATAAAATCTGCAACTTGTGGAGTTCAGAAACATCGGGCCATATTACTTTAAGTAATGACTAGTCTCATTCATCCGACAAAAGTGTATCACCAAGAGGCAAGAGCTACACGAACTATGACCAACATGCTGATTCAGGCTAAATTGAATATGCAAGGAAGAAACATCAGGCCATATCATTTTCCATTCGCTGCAAAGTATTATTACATATCATATCAGATAGAGCAGAAAAGGACTTCAATCAATTTCATGCTGTAATTAAAATATATACTTGTAACAGTATTTTTTATTCCACTTGATAATGCAATGTGGCATAACCGCAGTAAAAACTCATAGCAGAACGTAGTAATAACCTGGTGATCAGGATTTTGGAAGACATAGCTGCATGGCCTATTAATATACACTGTACCAGTGGAGGGATTTAGGAAACCTGCCGAAACCTAGAAAAAAAAATGAAGTTAGCATCCCATTAAGGTACTAGTAATAAGAAGCTCTAATAAATCAATTTCCAAAGTTTGGTAGTCTAATTAAGCAAAAAGAGAATAAAATAAAGGAAAACATGTAAGCAAATAGAACCAGGTTGGGAAACCAAATATTTTTTCAGGCTTCTGTACGAAATATTGTAACAACACCAGAGTAGATTATGCGACTTCTCTTGATTACTTCATACTCCTATTATCTTTTGATTCAGGGTATTCTGAAAAATGTGAAATTACCATGGACATCTGTGTACATTGCTCCAATAGTTCCAATGTGCTTGATACTGATACACAAATCTTAAGATATAATGCACAGTTGCTCAGTTAAACTTAAAAACCTGGTATTTATGGTACCAGATATATTCACTTTCAACTCTCAAATTAAACTTCCCATTGGTTCTTGATGGCAGATGAAAGTTTTCCCAAAGCAAGATGTCATAGTATGGGCACAACTTCAAGAAATTTTGGCGCATTCCTAGATCTTGCAAACCCTCTCTCGAGACTCAAGAATTTCAGCCAGATCATCGAAAAATAAAATGGCTGCGATTCAAAGATTTTGGATTCGATAAAGTACCAAGGACAAAGGTTCTCCATTGTCAAAAAGGTCACGAGCATGATGTACTAGAGCTCAAATCCACCGAATTGTGTCTTCGTCACATGGATTTTTTTTAAAAAAAGACTGAACCAAACATGACCGAACCATAGTTATCAAAAATTTCGTCCACAAGGTGATGAGCAGCCCAATTCTCAGATGTAAGGATAAAATGCACGTGAGGGCACTAGATTGATTCTGAAAAGATAGACCTTGAGGAGGGTGGACTTGCCGCAGCCTGCTGGGGCCGAGGAGCATCGAGCTCCCGGCGAGACGCGGAGGAGCACTCCTGAGCACCGACAAGACTCCTGCCTCAGCTGTCGTTATCGAGAACCCGACGCGACCCTCGATGACCGGAGAGGGAGGCAGGGGAGGCCGAGGTGAGCACTCAAGGCCAAGGGGAGCCTGCACGCGGTGATGTGGAGGGGAGGGGCGGTGGCGGCGATTAGGGGTTGGGGCGGCGAGGCGGTGGGGCAGCTGGTGCACTGGGCGCAGGGCGAGCTGGGCGGCGATTGGGGTTGGGGCGGCGGGCGGTGGGAGCTGGGGCAGCTAGGCGCGAGTCGGTGCGGCGATTGGGGTTGGGGCGGCGGGCGGGCGCTTCTTGGGAGACGATGGGGATTTTGGCGGCTAGGGCGGAGTTAGGGCAAAGTACCGCAAAAATTTTGGTCCAAATTTCAAAGTTAGGGTAAAGTAGCGACGCGTGAACATTTTCGGAGACGATCAATCTTTTTCCGGCAGCATCGATTGACCGTGATAAATACTACTACCGATGATAGTTCGACCCTATAAATTCTCGGTTTTTGACAGACCGCTTTGTCCGCATTTAAACGAATTATCGACATATAATGGTCGTAAGGAATTACCGACAGACTGTTAGACATTGAACATCAACCTTTCCCGACAGAAGTCTGTCGCTATATTTGTGTCATGGTGTAGTGACTCTTAACATATCTATGTCAGCTTTGTTCTATGTGAAAGAGTGAGAAAAGATGAGAGAGAAGAGAACTGACTCTTATTTAGTAGTAAGTATTGTATAGAAGTATAGATTAGTTATGTATAAGAGAGAAAAGATAGTTAATGCTAGAGCCAATTTTTAGAGATAGCTATTGTATAAGCTGGCTTTAGTACTTACTCTAGATGATATAGATAAGAGATGGAGTAAGTAGCTGACCTTATTATTGTACTTGCTCTAAATATATTTTTGTTCATCCTGATAATAGATTTGGCCAGTGCATGTAGTCCATGTGCGTTCTTGTGGCTTGGTTAGACCGTTGATAGGAATAATTAATGATTTGTTCTTATTTACTTGTGTCATTGATTATTTACTCTATAATGTTTTACTGACACGTGGACTCTAAGACCACATGTCAATAAGATAAATGGATAAATAATCAATCACACCAACTAAAACGAAGTAAATGAGCAATCCTTCCCCTGTTGATATCGTTTCAAAGGTGTGAGGTGTTTTTTGTCGTGGGCTGCCTGTCATTTGCCTCTCCCAGTAATTATGCATGCAGTGTATAATTGACAAGGACAAACATTTTTCATTGCCTAGGCCAGCGTGTTGTGTCACCTTGTGCCACTTGCTTCGGTGGGCGCCAGATAGACGCTCCAAAGTAAGTAATTAAATAGGGTGTGCGCTGCTTCGATGTGCAATTGTGCAGTACGTTTTGTCCTCTGATCTTCTTTGTAGGGGTCAAAAGAACACAGACGTTGAATCGTAGCGTACAATCGCTAGGATTAACCAACTTAAGGTGAACTGAGCAGAGTTAGAATCACGTTTCGTTACGTGGAGCTAGTTACCAGGACTGTATGGGACATCCAATTAAACAACATATCATAACGGTGTAACAAACGTACCCAAGGTTCAAACATGCTACAAATTACTATGCAAGCTAGTACAGTTTCATATCAGTCACTCCACGTTGGCAACTCAATTAGGTGCCGTTTAGAACGTAGGAAATTTTCTCGAAATCTATAGAAATTGAACTAACTAGGATAGTTTTCGTGGCGTGATACGCTGCATGTGCTGTTTTTTTCGCAGGAACAATCACGTTTTTTTTCATCGGTGTTTTTTTTTAAATCGTCGAGGGAACGCGCGAAACGGTTGAAAGGATACAAATGCACCTGCGATTGCGCTAAATCGAAATGTCTTTTTTTGTGAAAAGTAGTCGGAATGACCCAAACGCCACTATATTTTTTCGGTATTTATTTAGATCTTTTCACGAAAGATTCGCGATTTTTTTAACCAAAATACCCTTTTTATAAAAAACCACGAGAAGGACACACGTAATTATGTATTTTTTGAGGGACCTACACGTGAAAAGGAAAAACGAGCCTAGAGGGCTCTTGGGGAAAGCTTAGTTTTTTTAGGATCTTTTTCGAAAAAAAAATGACCTAGATGCGAATTTCAAAACATCCGAGAGATTCTTTGCAAAAAAACAGGAGGTATCTAGGGGCACTCGATAAAAAAAGTGAATTTTTGGATTTTTGAGGATCTTTCCCATTAAAAAAACGGATCTAAATGTGACTTCCAAAACTTTGGAGGGCTTGTTTAGGGGTATTTGGTAAAAAAAACAAAATTTTAGAATTTTTAGGGCCTTTTCGGTAAAAAAAATGGATCTAAACGTGATTTTCGAAACTTTGGAGGGCTTTTCCGAAAAAACTGGCAGGCAAAGGTATGGACACGCGTCGCGCCGACCCTAGCCCCGCGTGGCTGAACCACGTGTCGCGTCCGCAAAAACCAGCACGTTCGCGTGAGCGGGGATTCGATCCAGCGACAGCAAGCGCGAGAGCAAGCCGCGTAACCATCGCGTCGCGCGAGCGCTTTTGAAAAGTAACGGCGTTAAAATATATAAGCTGGGCAAGCACGCAAGGCACGGGGCGACGTGGCTCAACGGTCGTGAGCTGTACGCACGGCATACTTGTTTACTGTAGCAAAAAGGTGATCTGCAGCACAGAAGGAGCCGGATTTCTTTCAACTTTAGTAGAATGATGATATGTTTGAAATTCCTACATTATAAATGGAGCCTTATGCTTCACAATCATAGGGATAGACTAGGGCGGAGCCACCTCCTGGCAAGCGCCATCATGGAATAGATGGTTTCCCAGAGCAAGCCTGTTCATGCGCCGCTCTTTTGGGCTGATGCTGCATCTCATGGGCCAAAGGGCACGGGCCAATTCCCCCATGAGTCACGCCCCACTCAGTCTGCTAAGTGGCCCACATGTCCTCACGGGTCGCACATAGGGATAGGTCGGGTTCGGGTTCTAATTCACCCGCGGATATCTATCGGGTACCCGCTGGGTTTAGGGTCGAGTTTCAGGTATTCGTCGGGTTCGGCTCGGGTTTTTTGGTTCGGGTTTCTTGTTAGGTCGGGTTTTACAAAATCCACACCCGACCTGACCTATTGCTACCTGAACTACACAAACCCGTTGGGTACTCGCCGGATTTCGAGTACCCGACGAGTATAGTTTTTTACTCGATAGGGTATTCGGGTTTGGGTCGGATTTTCTGTCGGGTCAGGTTTTGTAAAACCTACACCTGACTCTAGGGATGAAAACGAAACGGAAACAGTCGGTGAATGATTGTTCCATTTCCGTTTCCACATCTTTTACCGGTAACGCTAACGAAATCGGAAACCTCAAAAACAGATACGAAAATGAATAATGATGGAAACGGATACGAAACAGAATGGAGCAGATATGGAAACGAAAATGAAAAATTCCACAAGAACATAATACATGATCACAATATATATGACCGCAAAAACAATGTAACTCATTCCATTTCAAAAGCGGATACAAGAACAATGTTATGTTCACTGATACCACTAGTAAGTTTTTCTCAAATTTGTTAGTTGAAGGTTCGCTATTTGTCCCCCAGATCAGACCATCATGTCCTCCTCCATATCATTATCATCGACATCCTCTTACTCCTCCAACTATAAAGATGTAATGCCCTAAAATTTGCATATTATTGTTCAATATTCATTTATGATTTTCTGAGATTTATTTTGGATTTTCTGGAGTTTATAAATACTATCTTGCATTTTTTTAGATTTATATAATTAATTTATTCATGAAAATGAAACCAAAATTATTCTAGAAATAATTTTCCTAGGTTAAAAATGTTTCAAAGTATTTTTGAGAATTTTTTTGGAATTTTTGAACTCTATTTGATATTTTCTATAAAACCATTTGTATTTCTTAAATTATTTTAATTCGAAAATAAATGTAAATTCTTTATTCTCCTTTTTGGACCAAGTGGGCCAAGTTTCCGATGGAATTTCCAGTTTCACTTATACGGAATTTCCGATTGCGATTTCGTTTTCGATAGAAATTGCTCTCCCGTTTCCATTTCCGTTTCCGACAAAAAAATTTCTGTTTCCGTTTCTGTACTGACATTTTCCGTTTCCGTTTCGCAAAAAAGCTTCTATTTCCGTTTTTCTTCAGAATAGTCAGAAATTCCGTTTCTATTTTCATCCCTACCCGACCTGACCTATTGTCATCCCTAGTCGCACTCGCACAGCCTCTTGTCGTCATGTGATCGATACTGAATCATTCCATTATCTCGGTCCCTCTCGCGCTCTCCACTAGTCTCTCGTGCTTCTCCTCAACATCCAATGGCGCCCGAACAAAGCCATCACCCATCACACCACCGCCTCGCCAAAGCGAGAGGAGACACCGCCCCATGAATCGTCCATTGCCAGATACTCGCCCGTAAGGAGCAGGGAGTTGCGGTGGCCTGCAGCGAACGAAAGTGGGTGGTCTGAAGCAATGGACCTTTGGGCGTGAGCGTGTGGCAAGGAGATGTGGCGGCGAGCTGCAAGGTGTTGTGGCATGTGACCAATGCCCAAAGGTCAAGTTGATCCCCATCTGTCCATTACCCAAATCCTACTATCCTATTTGGCTATTTTTGGTACTAGTGATTGGAGGCTAGACTGGAAAACCCAAATCCCCTTTTGAACTCAATTCGAATTTGAAAATTGAACTAGAATATTGGAATGGATAACTCATTAACTTGTTAGTTCATAGTTGTAAACATGTAATTGCTCGTTTGCTTTATCAGTTTTGTCACTTAGTTAGATTTAGAGAGGGGGGGTTGGATTTAGTGATTTGGATTGACTTTGGTAATGATTTGAATTTGTAAATTTCAAAACGAGAAGGCTTTTGGTAAACAAGGAAACACTAGGGAGCAACGGAACTCCAAGAAATACAATTACCACAAATCACAAGCTGCACAAGAGTTACAAGAAATTTGTAACATATTAGCCATATTTCCAAGTTAGAAATTTGTCCCACATCTACCATCGTATGCTGATATACTAGCCATATGTAAGGTGACTCCATTCATTTTCGTTCATGTTCCACCGCTGATTATTTGTATGTGAACTTATTCAAACTCATTGATCATGGTTAAACTTGTCTAGACTTAAAAAACATTCTTAGCTCCGCCGTTGGGGAGACTCGAACTGCAGGAGTAGAGGATAGGCGTGTTACACATGGGGACACATCAGTTCTAAATTGAGCTTCGTATTGTGTGCGCGTGGCCTTTTTGGAACGAAAAAGTCAACAAAACATTCCACTTCGTTTAGTCCCACATCGCGAAATCAGCAGACAAACACACAACTTAAATACTTGGCTCTCCCCGTCGTAATCGCCGAGCTCGGCAGCGCGAGCTTGTAACCCGAGCGGGGGCGTCAAGGTGGTGTGGACGTTGCCGTTCGGCTGTTGGGCCGTTGGTGCGATGGATGGCCCGCCCATTGTTAAAGTCTGCGTAGTTTGGCCGGCCTCACGGTCTCTGAAGTGGCAGGCACAAGCCGTGAGTCCCGAGCGCAAAAAAAGCTTTTGGGTTCACGGTTCTCTGAAGTGGGCTCCCAAGCAGAAAGCTTTGGGTTCTCACTGCCTCTGAAGTGAATCATCCCAAGCGAAAAGCTTTGGGTCTTTCACTGGGCTTTGACAGAGCAGAGAAAAATTTGTTCACTGGCTTTCACAGAGCAGAGAACTGCCCGCTGCCAACTTTAGAAGGATAACGGGCCGCCCGCCCGGCCCGCTTGGGGCCCCGCAGCCTACTCCCAACGGACCACCATTTTTTTGAATCGACCTAAGCACGACAAAACAAATTATTTCACCACGGAGAGAGAAACTGACGAGTACCGCCGGAACATCGGTTATCAGGTTGGGCACTGTTCATGGTCCAAATGCAAAGGGAATGCACAGAAAGTCATGCAAAGCATTGACAACACGGAGAGAGAAACTGATGATGCAGAGCATTGACAACTTCAGCATTTCTGTTTCGCCGAGTGACGGACTCTCAAGACAGATCTCACATGGAGTTATGTTATCACACAGTAAAGTTTCAATAAGTCCACAGATCCCCCACATGGCGATCCCGACACACGTACACTTCAGCATGACAGTATATTCGCATCTATCAGATAAGAATTAGCCCTCCACGTGACAGTGGCTAATAGCAGCTTGAGAGAACATTTTGCATAAATCATACGTCTTCAAAAGAGCGGCACTGGATGTTGATTTACAGAAAGAAAGTTCAATGAATTAGAGCACGAAAAGAATCAAGTTCGCATTATAAAGCAATGTGCTATGTGTTGTTTACTACTATATGTTAGTCGAAATGAAATCAAATCTGTATTATGCTACTAACAGTCATATCACAGATAACACGGATACTTAGCCCCCATTTTCTTATTTACCAAACAGTAAAATGTTACGAACATTGTAGGGCATGGACAGACCAGTGTTAATAGTTTTCGTTCTAGAAATTTGATACACTGCATCACAGGAAAAAAAATCACAGCAAGGCAGCAGTCATCATACCCTTTCCTTCTATTAATTCTCTGTACACATGACTAGTTTCATGATAAATGCAACATAATTGCACTAACATTCGTCCCAGGTGTTGGTCATGTCAGTCGTGTGTGCAATAATAATATCAACTCTATTACTCGCGGAAGAAAGCGTGGCCAACCAGGCCATCCACCTGTCACCTTGCACATTTGTGAAAAAACCCCTCTGTTTCTTCGAAATTACGGATAGGTCCTTGTGGAATTTTTTGTGAGACGAAGATATTTTTTCCCTTCACGCTTGGGTCCTGGCGCGTATTTTACTTAAAAAGCCTCCCGCTGATTTCAAATCACGAATAAGCCCTTTTCTAATTTTTTCAGATAGCGAATAGGTCCAAAAATAATGCATGTGTCCCTCTTCTTACGTTCGAGTCCTTTCTCCGTTTTTCCGGAAAAATGTTTTCACATCAAAAAAAACCGAAAAAATGTTTTCGCCACCCAAAAACCCTAAAAATGTTTTCGTCAACAAAAACACAGATCCGTCAAGGTTTATAGCAACTTGTGGATTTGCCGACGTCAGAATCATGGTTTTTTTAAATGTAAATTAGTCCAAGATTTATAGCGACCCATAAATTCGCTTGCGGGTCCTAACGACCCATTTTTTTAGCAAACACAAAAACCAAAAACGAAAAACAACAGTTCGTCGAAGGTTTATAGCGGTTCATGGATTCGCTCATGGTCCGAGCGACCTTTTTTAAAAAGGAAATACATAAAAAATCCGTTTTTCTCGAAATTTTTTCAAAGACCAGAGAAATGTGTGCAAATCTATGTCTAGACTTTTTCCCCAACTCGATTTTCCATCTCGATCTCTGATATTTTTTTAAACGTGTATTATTACTCGGTGAACGCGTATAGTGTTGGCTCGACAAAAGAAGGTTGTCGTCTCTAATAATTTTTCATCCTTTTTCCTCTAGACTATTTTTGACCGGTTGGTGGTTTTGCGAAAATAAAAAAATGCATCCGGTCCCTTCGATCGGTGGTTTTGCAAAAAAGGCCCTATCGTTACGTATATTCACGTACGGGTCATTCGCCTTTATTTTTCGTTTCCCAAAAAAATCCGTAGTTTTTGTATTCGCGGTTGGGTTCTCCGTTTTTCCCGGAAAAAATGTTTTCATCACTAAAGATATGTGTGCAGCTCTATGTCTATACTTTTTCCCCAACTCGATTTTCCATCTCGATCTCTGATATTTTTTTAAACGTGTATTATTACTCGATGAACGCGTATAGTATTAGACTCGACAAAAGAAGGTTGTCGTCTCTAATAATTTTTGTCCTTTTTCCTCTAGCCTATTTTTCACCGGTGAGTGGTTATGCGAACATGTATTATTACTCGGTGAACGCGTAGAGTATTTGGCTCGACAAAACAAGGTTGTCATCTCTAATCATTTTTCGCTCTTTTTCCTCTAAACTATTTTTGACTGATGAGTGGTTTTATAAAATAAAAAATACATCCGTCCCTTCGATCGGTGGTTTTGCAAAAGATTTAAAAATTTTGAAATCGTAAATAGGTCGTTCACCGATTATTTTGAAAAAAGGACCTCTGATTCATAAATTCGATTTAAAAAACTCATACTGGATTTTTCTCTCATGCATGCATGATCATCATCGCTGATTCTACCTAGTAACCCTATTATAAGAGGAAGAATTGGAGCCCAACCAGGCCATCCACGTGTCACCGACGCAAGATTCGCAAAAAAGCCCTCCGTTTCTTCAAATTACGGATAGGTCCTGAGATTACTTAATAGGTCCTTTGCGATTTTTGTGAGGGGTAGATATTTTTCCTTCATCGCTTTGGGTCCTCGCTACTGCTGTTTACGGAAAAAAGCTCCCGTTAAATCCAAATCGCGAACAAGCCCTTTTTTAATTTTTCAGGATAGCGGACATGTCTAAAAACGTAACAAACAGGCCCTTGCTCCTTACATCTATGTCCTTTCTCCGTTTTTCTCGGAAAAAATATTTTCGCCACCAGAAATATATGTACAACTCTATCTCTATACTTTTTTCCTATCTCGATCCCTGGTATTTTTTTAGAACATGCATTATTACTCGGTGAACGCGTAGAGTGTTAGGCTCGACAGAAAAAGGTTGTCATCTCTAATAATTTTTCGCCCTTTTTCCTCTAGACTATTTTCCCACCCGGTTTTCTAGCTCGGTCTTCAATATTTTTCAAATAATTAAATCGAAAGAGATATTTCTACAAAAATATTTTCGTCACCGTAAATATATGCGCAAACTCTATCTCTAGACTTTTTTCCCATCTCGATCTCTGATATTTTTTTAGAGCATGTATTATTACTCGATGAACGCGTAGAGTGTTAGGCTCGACAAAAGAAGGTTGTCATCTCTAATAATTTTTCGCCCTTTTTCTTCTAGACTATTTTTCCACTTCGGTTTTCCAGCTCGGTCTTCAATATTTTTCAAGTAATTCGTCGAAAGAGATATTTCTACAACTCTATCTCTCTATTTTTCCCCTGTAACTCGGTTTCTGCTATTTTCCGGAGTGAGAAATATGTGTATAGCTTATCTATGAAAGCCGGGAGAAATGGAGCTCAACTAGCCATGCCGCGTGTTGCTGTTTTTTTTTTGCGAAAAGGCCCTCTGTAAATTTTTTAATTACGTTTAGGTCCTTTGGCTGGTTATTTTGCGAAAAAAACTCCGTAGTCTGTATATTCGCGAACAGATCCTCGGTGGGTAGTTTTGCAAAAACAAAAAAATACATCCAGATCCTTCTATCGGTACGTGTCACCGTTTTTTTGCAAAAAGGCCTTCCGTAATTTTTTTTAATTACGTTTAGGTCCTCCGGTCGGTTATTTTACGAAAAAAGCCTCCGTAGTCTGTATATTCGCGAACAGGTCCTCAGTGGGTAGTTTTGCAAAAACAAAAAAATACATCTAGGTCCTTCTATCGGTAATTTTGCAAAAAGGGCCCTGTGGTTTCGTATATTCGCGTACAGGTCCTCCAACTTTATTTTTTCGTTTGCGAAAAAAGTTTCGTACTCTGTATATTCACGGTTGGGTCCTCCAGTGGGTAGTTTTGCAAAAAATACATCCAGGCCCTTCTACCGGTAATTTTACAAAAAGAGCCCTATGGTTTCGTATATTCGCGTACGGTTCCTCCAACTTTATTTTTTTCGAAGAGGTTGTATTACACATAACCGGCGCAGCGTAGCGCCCATATCTACCTAGTTAACTAGAAGTCTAAAAATCTAAAATCCCGGGGGAATAATCATCAGAAAATGCAGTCTTAGAACTCATCCAGCACTACTACAGAAAAGATCAACACAGACGACTTGTGAACCATCTATAAATATATATCAGTGAAAATAACAGTGCATCACAGACAATTTAAAAACCGTCTATGAAAAACATTATCATAGACGATTCTTTATTAGAACCGTCTGTGATAATCGTATATCACGGTTGAAACTACCAACCGTCTGTGATATGAGTCATATCACAAATGGTTGGGATTTCTAAACGTCTGTGATCCTGTTCTACCCTGCACAAAAGCAGCACTGTTCAGACCTAAACTAGGCCAATAACAGTGGGATGGCAATTGTCGCACATACACGTGTGCAAATCAATAACAGATGCAAGCAGTATAGAACAACATGGAAGTAAACATTGTGTAGCTTCATTCCATATATCAACACATCGTAATGTTAGCAAACCTTGACATCACCGATCCTAGGTACCATTTTTAAAGTCCATTGATGAACCCATAAAAAAAATCTGCTAACATGGGGAGCTTACAGAAGGAATTATTAGGAAAAGAGCTCACCGAGCTACCAAAAGCATCTCTGAAATATTCCTCCAGAATGCTATACAGAGGTTGGTATAATTCTTGTGAGCCCGGAAGGGAAGGCACTAGAGTACGCCGCACACCTCTCCTTCAACCCCACCAACAACATTGCTGAGTATGAAGCCCTCCTCCTAGGGCTCCGCCTTGCAAGGGCAATGGGGATCAGGCGCCTCCTTATCCTCAGGGACTCTTAATTGGTCGTCAACCAGCTAGACAAGTCCTACCAATGTCTTGACCCCAAGATGGCTAGCTATCTCGAAGAAATGCATAAAATGGAGCGATACTTCTTGGGGATGGAAGCTCGCCGCATCCCCCGTGGAGAAAATCACCGGGCAGATCGCTTAGCCCGAGCAGCAAGCTCCCAAGAACCTCTCCCGCCAGAGGTCTTTTTCGAGGTGCTTGATGCCCCCTGCGTCAAGGAAGATCCTAATGAGAAGGGAGATCTTGAACTACCCCCGACGGTCAATGAAATCGTAAGGCCCGCAACATGGATGACCCCAATCATAGAGTGCATCCAAGGAAAGACGGAATCAGAAGACAGCATTGAACACCAAAGACTCTATGCGAAGGCCAAGACCTATGTGCTTCTTGAGGGGATACTTTACAAAAAAGGGTCTTCCGCGCTGCTCAAGTGCCTCCCACGAGAAGAGGGTGTCTCACTCTTACGGGAGATGCACGAAGGTCTCTGTGGCTCGCACCTTGCGCCTAGGGCCACTGCAGCGAAGGCACTAAAACAAGGTTTCTATTGGCCTACAATGGTGCAGGACGCCATAGAAACCCTCAGAGCATGCGAAGGTTGCCAAAAGATGGCATCGGCTCGTCACTCCCCCGCTGAACCTCTGCATCAGATCCCAATCACTTGGCCTTTTGACCGGTGGGGCATGGACCTACTCGGACCATTCCCACCGGCCAAGGGGAGCTACAAACATGCAGTGGTAGCGGTGGACTACTTCACCAAATGGGTAGAAGCAGAACCATTGCTGATAATCACGTCCCGAGCGATGCAGAAGTTCTTCTGGAAGAATATTGTGTGCCGTTTCGGAGTCCCGAAGGAGCTCATAGTGGACAATGGGACTCAATTTGATGCCTCCTCCTTCAGGGACTTTTGTGGCTCCATTGGGACAGTCCTCTGCTTCGCTTCGGTGGCGCACCCTAAGTCCAACGGGGCGGTCGAGAGGGCTAATGGCCTAATCCTCCAAGACGTTTGCCGCCGACTTGAGAAGAGCACGCTTAAGCGAGGCCTGTGGGTGGAGGAGCTCCTCAGCGTCCTGTGGGGGATGCGTACCACTCCTAGTCGTTCCACGGGACGAACACCTTTCTCGCTTGTGTACGGAGTGGAAGCAGTCCTCCCCGCTGAGGTCCGCCATCGCTCCCTCCGTGTCGAGATGCTTTCAGGGGCTCGACCCATCGACTTCATGATGAACGAAGAAAACCACAAGATGGAGGTGGACTTCGCGGAAGAGGTCCGTGATCGCGCTCTCATCAAGCATGCAGCGTCTGAACGGAAGTCGCCTGCTTCTACTACACCGGGTCTTGGCACAGACCTTCCTCTTGGGGGACTTGGTGCTAAAACGGGTCACCGACCCAGGAGCCCAGGGAAAACTTCACCCTAAGTGGGAGGGGCCCTACCATGTCTCAGCGGTCTTGGGCTCGGGAGCCTACCGCCTCTCCACCATGGAAGACAAGCCACTCAAGCACGCATGGAATGCCGATAAGCTTAAGAAGTTTTACATTTAAGTTTTCTTGTAAGCCATAATGGCAACTATCTTATGTTGATGTAAACCCTTCTAAGGTCATCAATGGAGTATTGTGTTTTGCATGCCTATTATTGCTTATACAATGGTCTAAAAGGCCCCATCCTCCACACGTAGCTATGAAGGATGGGGCTTCAACTTCGCGCCCCCCTCAAGATGGGCTCCAGGGTGCATGACCTCCGTGGCCTACCCCTGAAAAAGTCCCAAGCGGCCTGGACAATTCGCATCCGCCTTGGGCGGCCCCCTCTCTACTGGACCCAGGGAGTGGTGCGACGACTTGAGGTTTATTGCCTAAGTCATAGGGTGCTCTGTGACTTAGTCCCCCATGGACTCCTGGTGCTATGCCAAAACGACCCCCGGGTCACAACTTCACCCCGCTCGATGAGAAGCAATAGGAACCTTCTTATTACAAGGAACTCAGCCCGGGAGACATCCCCTTCCCGGTGGGTGCAAGCCTAGGCCTCTCAGGCCTATTAAGCTACTCGTGATGATCATCCGAGGACTATGCTATGACCTAAGCCCCGAGCCCCTTAATGGGGCCTTGAAGGCCTGACTTCCCAAGTGGCCTAAAATCCAATGCAGGACTAAGGTCACCCTAAGATAATACAAAGTCCGAGTCCCCCTCGCTGTTGGAGGAAGGAGACGCCCTCGTATCATCTAAAGACCTAGAACGCTCGAACCCATACATAACGCAAACCCGGCTATTTTCTCCCCCTCGGGGAGAAGAAACCAAGTGACCCTCTGGCGGGGCGCCCGCACCTCGGACTCCTCCTGGAGTCCAGGGCACGACATGCCCCCATGAAGTCGCCCAGTCCTGTGGCAGACCTTCTTTGGCGGGCATAATCGGCGTAGCGCCCGAGCCCGTTGTGCACTTCGTTTGTATCAGATACCAACTGCCCCCCGAGGCACATCCTAATACAAATTATTGCAAAAGTCATAAGTAGTCAATACCATAATCTCAAAAGTGAGTTCATACAAAATGAAGGGAACTTGTCCCAACTAATCATCATGAGTATCACAAAAATGCATCCCTAGCATAAAGCAATTGCATCACCTTGTAGGCCAAGAGCCCTAATACAATGAGATAAGAATCACCTAACTACTTAGCAAAGATGCCAAACACTCTCCAGGGGAAGTCATACATGCTCAGAACTTGGACCTTCTCCTGGCGCCCGGGGTCCGGTCCTGCGAGGAGCCTTTGTGAGGCTATCCACAAAGCCTCTCACGAGGGGCCCCCAAGTAGAGCTACCTTCTTGAACGCCTCCCATGAACCTCACAGGTGTCTGATCCTCGGGCCTTGTGAGGATAGCCTCCTTACTGCGGTGTCGGAGAAGCGGGAGATAGCCGCAATCCCCGCGGTCAGGGCAACCTTGGAGAAGGCCTTGCCCTTATCATCGGCCGCCCTGGAAAGAAGACCGACTCGACCTCGCAGGGTGCCAGCCCACTCCTCCCAATCCTCAGAAGGAGCTGGGAGATCCTCCACTCTGGCCCCGAGCTCCCTCAAAGTGACCTAGACCAACACGGCAAGATTCATGAAAGATATAGCCATTGCCTTTCGGTCCGCTTCATACCTTTGCTCGTGTGCATCACGGTCCGCCTTCACACCAGATCACCACTTGAGATCTCTCCAAGTCAGCCTCTAAGTCCTTGACCCGACACTGGCACCTCTCTAACTCAGCCTCAGCCGCTCTTTGACCCTCTTGGGCTTGTAGCATGGCCCGCTTGAGGGCCTCTGGGTCATTCTGAGAATTGCGCGGAGGGGCGGCTGCCAGCATCTCCTCGACCATTTTCGAAACCCTATGAAAGAGGACGTTGCTCATAGCCGTGGCTTGCAAAAGGGTGTAAAAATCAAGTGTCAAAGCAAGGCATGCACGAGATTCCTAAGTGCGGAAAGATATTAAAAAGGAATTGCAGTACCTGGTACTGGAGGGTCACGGTGGTCACTAACTTCTCTCCCAACACTTTCAAGAACCTTCTGGGGTCGCCAGGCACCAAGTCTGCCATATACCTCTGCACTCGCTCAGTGACCAGGAGGCGAGTCGTCTCGATTGCTTCTGCGTCCAGGGTGTGAGGGATGGTATACTCCGGAAGGGCACTAGAGGAACCGCCTGGTCCCCCGAAGCCTTGGCGCCACCGCATAAGCGAAGCACGCAGATAGTCACGTTCTCTGCCGGAGCCTCTGGGGGCACGGTGGGTGCGGGGGGCTCCATCTCAGGGGCCTCTCTATGCTCTACTAGGTCTGTGAAAGAGCAGTGAATCAGTTTAGGCATGTAAGAAGAAAATCCACCCTATGTCAACTCAACGTAAACATGAAGATGTACCTTCAGAAAAGCGAAAGAAAGACTCAATGTCGTCAAGTAGGCATACCCAACATCCTCCCCCACCACGGCTCTGGCTGGGGAGGTATTTGGGCCATCTGGCTCAACGCCCATGAGCCCTTCGATCTCTCGAGCAAGCTGCTAGGAGTGCCCGACAGAGCTCCCTGGCTCAGGGTCTGACGCAGGCTCGCTCGAAGAGCTGGATGTCGTAGATGGAGAAGGTGAGGGTGAGCGCTTGCTCGTCTGCGGAGGGCAAGAACCAATGCCCTCCCTGTTGGGTACCTTCTCCATCCCGGTACCTATTGCACCTTTGCCCTTGGGGGCGGGGTGCGGCGGGAATCTTCGAGACTCCACCCGGGAAGGGCCCCTCTCGCCCGTGGCACGGACCGTGGTGGCATTGCCCTGTGGGGAGGTGCCACCGCCACGACCTTCGGTGGTCCTCTTAGCGCATGTCTTGGTAGGCGAAGCCCGGGTGTCCCACATGCCGACGGCCGCCGAGCTCTCCGCCGTTGCTTTGGTCAGAGGGACGGGCGCCCATGGCGTGGCCGAACGCCTCGCCACTGAGTTCCTTCCTCCATAGGATGCCTTGGCCTCGTATCCTCGTGCCTCTGGCGTGCACCATCTCCCGAGATCATATCGGCTTCATCTCTCGCGCTTCCTGAGCTTAACTCGCATGCAAAAAGGAAGTGTGAGAGGTAAAAAATTGCATGATAAGAAGAGACAAAGGCCAAGCAAGGGCTCTTACCCTTCCCGATGCCGGGGTGAAGGCCACCGTGAAACCCCAACCTAGCATGTTGAACAAGGGTGCTGAGGTTAAGGAGTGTCATCTCCTCCATGAGGTCTCGGGCGCCCTTCCTCGCACGCACCTCTCGGATGGCGTTGCGCAGTTTCCAGTCATCGTCGGTAAGGCGACTCATCTCGGGATAAGTCCGTGTTGTCAAAGCCGGGTGTGACCCGGTGTAAACGAAGTCCTCAGCCCTCAAGTAGAACCACTTCTTTGTGGCGAAGGGCCAACATTCCTTTAAGGCATGCACGGGGAACTCCTCCTCGTGTCGCAGGGTGGTGTAGATGGACCCCAAGGGCCCTCTCCTGACATCCCCCTGCTGAGAGCGGAAGTAGTGGTCGAACAGGGCAACTGAGGGCTCCATGGGCGTCCCCGGCATAGCCGTCTCACATAGCCATAAGAAGACCCTCAACCAAACGAAGAGGTTCGGGCTAAGGTGAGAGAGCTCCACCCCGAGCGCCTGAGTGTACCTCTTGATGAAGGGGTGCATTGGGAGCCCAAAGCCGACGTCCACCCATGACTTGAGAGCCACGACATACCCTGGCGGAGGATTGGGGCTCTCCCCTGGCGCTGGGAAGTCCACGTCTCCGGCAGAAAGATGACTCCCTCGACGGATGAGAGAAATCTTCTCCACATCGGTGAGCTCTGATGGCCCAGGGTCCACTTTTGCCTCCTCCAAGTTGAACCCCTCGTCACCCGTCGGGCCCGCGACAACGAACAGCTCGAGGCTCGCGGCTCGGCTCGGCTCGATGCATGAACGAGCCGAGCCCGAGCCTACTGTCTGGCTCGTTGCTACAATGAGCCGAGCCGAGCTGGCTCGCGAGCCGGCTCGTTGGCTCGTTAGGCTCGAGGTGAAGATATGAAACACATAACAATCAACTCCCAAGTCTCCCAGGTCATCCATCTAGATTCCAACCCCCTTACCCAAAAATCAAATTCCTAGCCCCTTACCCAAAAATGAACAAAATTCCCAGGTCATCTATCCAATTCGAACAAAAATCAAATTCCTAGCCCCAGATTCTGCCTTACCCAAAAGACACTCATTCCAATCAAGTAATCAACTCCTGTGTCATCCATCCAGTTGGAGGATCCATCCAGCAATATTAACAATGAAGTTCAAGTTCGTAATGCATAATACTACAATAGTCTTGCAACTCCCAGGTTCAGAAGTTCAAAATAGGCAATAGTCTTGCAACTTGCAAGTTGCAACTCCCAAGTTTAGAACAGTTAACACACAAATAGTTCAGACTTCAAAACACTAGAACAGACAATATCACAATAACGACTCCAATCCCAACCTCCCAGGTTGAACTTGAAGTTGAAGGACAGGATAGCTTTATTTCTTTATTTCTTTCCCAACAAATCAGATAATGACTTTAGAAAACAGAGATATCACTGAATCTAGAAACGATTCACATCAGTTCAGTAACATGCTATTAATAGTTTAGCTAACCAAAATATATTAATAAAACAAGGTAGATGCCATAATAGTCATTGTTATAAAGTCACCTCCTTTTTATTCATATTATGTATTGTTCAAACAAGAATACCAAAGTTCATTCAAAATGGGCAAGTTGCAAGACAATCTTATCAGGTGGTGGAGCATGATCCTATCCAATGCATGCTTTTGCAGGTCACTTAAATTTATACTGTTTTTTTAATCATTATTTTCTAATCCTAATTTGATCTTTGGTCTTAATGCTGCTAATGAAGCAAAACCAGCCACAATTAGCACTGGTATATGAATGGACAAATATATGAAATTCAAGGCAACACTTACAATTTACAAACCACAAACCAAAGAGTCTCAGATACTACATTTTGATCACTCCATAGGGGAGGCAGCCGACGGGTGGAGGCGTGGAGTCATGGAGGAGGGCTGGGCCGGGGAGGAGGCGACAGGTCACGGGGTGGAGCCGTGGGCGGTAGGGGAGGCAAGGCCATGAGGCGGCGACGGGTGGAGGCCGTGGAGCCATGGGGGAGGCGGCGAGGCGGCCACGAGGTGTCAAGACGAGGAGGCGGTGAGCCACGGGTGGCCGAGGGGGAGCCGTGGGTGCGAGGCGCTGGGGGGTGAAGGCGTGGTCGCGTGGAGCCGAGGGTGGTCGCTGGCCGGCGGAGTTGCTGCCTCGCCGATCGGGAGGGGAGCGCCGCAAGGCCAAAGCCGCCGCCAAGGCCCGCCCGCCGAACCCTAGCTCCTCTGAGTTGAATCGATGGATTTGGGGAGGACCGAGGAGTGAGACCGTGAGAACCGAGAGACCGAGCGAGGAGAGCTGAGACGCTGGTTGAATCCAACTTGCGAGCCAGAACGAGCCGACCGAGCCTGAGCCGAGCCCATATTATAGCTTGATTCACTCTGCGAGCCGAGCCTAGCTCGGCTCGATTTTCAGCGAGCCCAGACGAGCCGAGCCGAGCTCGGCTCAGCTCGGCTCAATTCCACCCCTAGCGTCAGGGGTCGTGGCCGAGCCAAGGCTGAGCCTCCAGGGGCCGGCTAGAGAGCCCCTACCTGGTTAAGCTTCTTGTGACCACAAAGCAAGCTTGCTATTGGGGTTTTCCCTCCTGTCCGAAAGGCGTAGGTGAAGCCCCTTTTATACTTTTGCTTCGGTCACCTCGGCTGCAATCTCAGCACTTAAGCAAAGAAAAGGTCATGATAAAAAAACTCACAACGGTGATCGGTGGCGACCTCCGCTCGTGCCGCCACACCTCCTCCTCGCGCGGTAGCAGTGACGTCCTGCGTGGCAGCGGCGAGATGGCGACTCCTCTGGTGGCGCGGCAGCCCCTCCCAGCGTCCTCGCGGCTGCCGTCGGCGTGTCCCCCAACAGTTCACTAGCCGGCGTGGGTGGAGTCCCTGGTTCGGTAACCCACACCGCCGGCGCTAGCTCCCTCTTTCCCTTCGTGACGCGGCACCAGTTGCCTCAATTGCCCGCGCGATAGGCTTCCTCCTGAACGGCGGTCAGTGGCGGTGGCAACCCCCCTTCTGCGCGTCAGGAAGAAGGCAACGGTGCCATCCCACGCTGGTGTGGCGAGATCCCCTCAGCCCAGCGGTGACCGCAACCACCTGCGCAGCCGCACTTCTCTCTCTTGTGCAGTGACAGCACCGTCCCGCGCGACAGCAGGAAGGCTCCCTTAGCTCGGATGCGGTGTCCCTTACCCGCGCGGCCGTGCCCTGTTCTCCCGAGAGGCAGCAGTGTTTGCCTGCGCAGTGGTGGCGTCGGCCCACAGAGCTCCCGCGAAACACGCTTGCTCCGACTGCGGCGGCGCCTGCCGCGAAACCTTGTTTCCCCGCGCAGCAATGGAGCCACTGGTTCTGTTGAGCAGCCATCTCGCCGACCGGTGAGGTTACTCCCTCTCCACGCGTGCGAGACGCGGGACCAGCTCGACCCGGCGGCGGCAGAGCTTCCCCGGTTCGGTCGTGCCCTTCTCCTGAGGGGAGGAGGCGCTCTGGCACCACCCGGTGATGGCCCTCACGCTGCCACGGCTGGTTAGTTCACGAGAAAGCAGGTGTCTCCTTTCTCTTCGCTCTTTTGCTGTTGCTTTGTGGAACGACGAGAGATAAAAAGAGGGCAAGAGCACGGACAACAGGACAAAATTTCTAATGGGTGCTAGGCCGAACGCCCGGGGAGGGGCAAAAGCTCGGACATGAGCACAAGCTTCTAGCGGGCACTAGGCCAAACGCCCGGGGCATCACCCATACTGCACGGAGGAAGGTCCTGGGCACTGGCCCCAGCGTCCTGAGGTAAACCTGGCTCTCCATAGCGGCTGGGAATAAAAAAGAGGAGGATGGCGGCCCGTGCCTTTTGAAAAAGCTTGCACACGGTCACTGGCATTGGCGCCCGCTCCTGGAGCCAACGGACACGAGTCTGGGCAACCAAGTGGGGCGCTAGTCTGAGCGTGAATGGGCATTGCCCCTTTCGCCCAGAATGGCCAAGTCGGGTGCCTAGCTGAGTGCCTAAGCAGAAGTGGGCCTTGCCCTATCGCCCGAGGAAGAGGTTTTTTGTGCGTGTTGGTCCGCTAAGCATATAGGGGCATGGGCGCTTCGCGAGCACACGATCGGTGGCTCCATATGCACCATTTGAGTCTTGGCCATACCGCCCATGTTAAAGGGCAACACCCAAAACTTGTGCAAAAAGGCTCGGCCACAGTGCCATCTGAAGGCTTGACCCTGCGCTCAGGTCGCATCATCGCCATCTCCTGCTTGCGGGTTGCCTACTGTCGTCAAAGAGCCACACTTCCATGGCTCTTGAAAGTTTTGGCGCTAGCCCGTGCCCAAACGCCCGACTCTTGATTTGGCTAGTAATGAATGGGGAAAAGAAGACAAACGCATATACATCTCCTTCGGCGTGAAGCGTTTGCCTCGGCGCCGCTCTGAACACGTCGACCACCAAACGGGCGCTACCTTGCGCCCATTTTCGCACAAGATCTGCCGAGGTTCTGACCGTTGGGCACCAGGTTGAGCGCCCGAAGCGCTTTTTCCGTGGGGGGCTAGCGCATGAACCCCGGTCCGGGCACTGGCACTTGTGATCGAAGGAGCGCCAAGGGAATGGGTCTCGAGTGGCCTGGGCAAGGGCTGATGAGAACCCGAGCGCACGGGGCTGGTAAAAGTTAGGGAATTTGGTCGCCTCAGCGCCTTGAAGGTGTCGGGCTTTGCCAAGACTATCGCCTTAACGCAGCTCGTTCGTAGAGGGTCTCAAGCATGACATGGAGACCTTTCCCTCACGTAGACCTCTAACTCGGAAGGGGGCGGTACCCATGCTGCCCAAGAGAGAAGTGGGCGCTAGCCTCGAAGGCGCCGACGCTAACGCCGCCTGTGCCAACTCTGGCGGCGCTTTTTTGCGCTGCTCGTTCCTCTGGCAGGCGGCGGCCGCCTTCCCAAACGCTTGGAGAGTCCTCGGCAGCCTGTGATGGCGCCTCTCCTCTCGCGGCCGAAGTTGCCCGAGCTACCAACGACGACTCTAGCTCGCAAGGCCCTGAATCCTCGCACGGCGATGAAGTGGCTTGAGCACAATAGCGCCCATGCACCTGTGAATTACGGCACCAGGAAGGCATGCCATGCACCCCCCCCCCCCGCCGAGGGCCCAAGATTCCCACAAGCCTCACTAGACAGGTACTCTTGCTCCCTGGGCACAATCTGGCGTACCCAAGGAGCAGGGGGGCTAGTGTTGGAGGAAAATATACCAACCCTCGAAGGGGGAGACCTTGTCCCCCTCACATCTTATGAGCCTACCCCTAGGGAGTGCTCCACGGGAGACCTCCTACTCCACGGGCATCTACGGGAGTCACCCTCCTACTCCATGGAGTCTCTGAGAATCGCCCTCCTACCCCATGGGTCTGCATGAGACCTCCTACTCATGGGCGTCTCTGGAGTCACCCTCCTACTTCATGGGTCTCAGGAGACCTCCTACTCATGGCGTCTCGGAGTCGCCTCCTACCCCATGAGGTCTGCAGGAGACCTCCTACTCATGGGCGTCTCACGGAGTCGCCCTCCAACCCCGAGGGTCTGCGGAGACCTCCTACTCATGGGCGTCTCACGGAGTCGCCCTTTACCCCACGGGTTCTGCGGAGACCAGTGCTCATGGCGTTCTGAGGAGCCACCTCCAACCCAAGGAGTCTGGCAGGCGTGCCTCCGGGGCATCGCTGCTGGGAGGTCCTCGTGGAACCCTGAAGTCAGAGACTAACCACTACGGAACGATGACGTGGAACCCACTGCTTTCGCCCGGGAATGACCAAGATGCCCTCGCATTAAGCCATGGTGGTAGGGGTAGGATGGTATTTTGTGCATTAGGCTGGGTGCCTATAACCCCGTTGTAACCCCTACATGTGACCTAGACTGATATTGAATGCAAAATTCGAACTACTGGCATGTCCCACGAGAGCCTGAGCTAGGAGCCCCCTGCTCCTCTTGGGGGACACGCCGACAGGAGTAGGGCACTCCCTTGAGTGTCCGAACCTGTATAAACTCTTGTGTACGCTTTGTCTCCATTGGACGGTGGCCCGTAAGGCGGTGTGAGACCCCAGATTTACCATCCGGAATCTCTGTGTATTTACAGCTAGTCCCGGATCGGTTGCTAGTACACACAGTGAAGCAATGATAATCATAACCAGAACAGAACGAAGAAATAACATAAATATAAAGTACCAGCCACATGGCTATTTATTACATCACCTGGTCACATGACCTGAGTTCACAGCAGCGAAAACAAATAACAAAGAGGTAAAACCCAAAAGACACCACAGGCGACGACTAGGAGCGCGAGCTTAGTTATCCTGGCGATCCTCATCAAACTCCTCGGCATAGAACTCGTTGCCTTCAACTGCATCTTGGTAGTTCTCTGATGAAAAATTTGTGTGTAGCATGTGAGTACAAACGTACTCCGTAAGTCTGGGAACATGCAACATGTAGGGCTTTCCAAGGAAAGGCTTAGTATGGTTCTTTTGCATAAAGCCAAGTTTCATCAAACCATACATAATAATAATTTTCACAATGCACATTTTAAACAATTATTTTAACAATTGAATTATTTAATATTCTAGTGAAGGCTCTAACCACCATCACAAGTATAAAGGCTCTATCCGCCACATTTAAAAGATTAAGGTAAACCAACTCATGACTCTATCTGTCATGAACAAAATAGGTTCCATCTACCTGATTGGCTCAATTTGCCATATAAATATCCGAGAGTTCTATCCACTCCCGAATCCCAAAACAAAACATCAGTTGTTTTTAAAACCAAAACCAAGTCTACCAATATGAAAGCATTCTTCGCTTTGCCTTTGGCCAGTAAACACGGCTATTCAATAGTTTTAACTCTGCAGAGGTGTACAACTTTACCCACAAGACATGATCATCTCTTTAATGCCAAGCGCTATGAACACACTTCCTTTGGTGTGTCGGCGAGAGATCATGACAAGGCCTTTACAATGTATCGCTTAACCCGACTCACCACCGAGGTTTCACCGCTATTAGGGTTCTATCTCGCCATATAGAAGCCCCTCTTGCGGCAGTGTGGGAAATACGACTTGCCTATTTACGCACCCACATTCCACCACCGGTGAGTCTAAGCTAGGTTTCTACAAATTATTCAACAGTCGAGCCCATTTGACATGTGGTTGCACGGTAATGCTTAGAATGGGCAGTCATAAGCGTCGGTCCTTAAATCGATTAGGGCGGCTTTCACATACCAGAACCAGTGCTCTATCTGCACCCACCCGACCAACCATTCCGCCCCAATCTAAACCATTTTTATTTTATTTTTATTTTGCAATCACAGCAGCAAGAACTTTGCTACAATTCTCAAATCATACTTTAAATCATACTTTTGATATAATCCCACCCGTAGGTCATTTAATCAGTTTTTGCACTAAGCAAAGCTACCGTTCTAACCATCAAATGTCACAATATAAATTAGGCATGACATAGCAAAAGGTCCTAGGGTTACAATTAAACATGGATATCAACAATCAAGGATATGATAGCAATTCGGAATAACTAACTGTCTATATTTGACATACGGTTATAAAGATAGCAATGCATGTTTACAAAACATTGTAAAACATTTGCAAACATGGGATCAAAATGCGTCAAGGAGACTTGCCTTCGTCGACGAGATGCGATGCGCTGCACTGAAGCCCTTCTCCTTCGTCGGCGACTCACGGCGGCTTAAATCGACTACACGCATAAAATCTGCGGTAACGAAAAGAATAAAATAAATTAAACAGAAACTAAAAATTATAATAAAAATACTGGCAGATAGAGGATGATTTTAGACGAATTTAGCAATTTGAATCACTTGATTCGGAGTTCGGATGACAAAGATAAAATGTTTGAAGTTTGCACAAATTGGAAAATCGAAAAACAATAGAATATTCCGGGAATCTTTTGGCTGAACGTTTTCTGTTTTCTATTGATTGTATGACGTGTGGGACCCGGCTGTCATGACCTTCTTCAACCTCCGGCATCTCTCTCATGGCAACACAGAGAAGCCCATGTTTCTCCTGGCGCCGGCGACTGGAACCTCGGCGGACGACGGCGTACACAAAATGGAACGGCGACGCGATGGGGAAGTGACGGCGCACAGCGGCAAGGGGCGGCGCGGCCAGACGCGGCGCGCGTGGGGCCCACGAGTAGCGGCGGCGGGGCTGGACGGCGCACGGGCGCCCGGGAGGCGGAGGCAGCCGGTGGAGGGGCGCAAGAGGACCGGCTGGGTCCGAGGAAGCTGATGGAAGGCTCGGTGGCAGGCGGAAACAACCGAGACGACTGGCCCACGGTGGCCATGACCGGCGCAGGCGTGCTTACGCGGGGACGGCGAACGGCGGCGAGGCGGCGGCCGGCGAGGGCGGGGGCAGGTGCGGTGGGCATGGCCGGAGGTGATGCATGCGCCAAGGATGACCAGGGAGTCCTTAGACGGCAGTGATACAAGCTTCGATCGGCAGCCATGGAGATGAACAGGAACAGGCGCAGAGCAAAAATTTGGGGAAACTTCTATTTCGCGAGATTTTTGTAAAATTAGTGAGCGCAATTGAAAGAACATGATGAGATGAATATAAGGATGCAAGTAATTGGATTGGAAGTTACCGATTCGCAAGAAATCGACGAAGATCGGTAAAACGGTCGATGACGAACGAGCGTTAAGTCGGGCACCGAAACTGCAATGAAATCAAAATGCGATTGAGGGCTTTTGATCTACAGGCTAAAAGGCACAAGATGACATGGTTAGTGCATGGCTTGGCTCACCGGAATGAAAGTTGGTTCGCCGGCGTTGACGACGGACGTTGGACGGATGTTCTTACCCAAAATCGGAGGTCGAAACGTTGATGAAACGAAGGAATAACAGAAGCAATGTGACGGGGACGACGAAACGAACAAATGAAGTACTCGGGCACGCGAGGAGACAAAGAAACGGCCAAGTTATGGTATGAGCAAGGATTCGCGGATTGATGATGATTGTGGCTGTTTCGGGAGAGGAAAAGGCAAACTTCTTATGGGATTTGATTCTCCTGACCTTTGTCGTTCCGATGCTTCAATTTCCAAATCGATTGGTGAAGTTATTGGCCATGAATTGATTTGGGAAGTTGGAAGGAAAGAGAGACAACCATGGAAACTCTTGAGCTGGCTTGGCTGTCGATTCCAGTACGTGCGCAGGTAGAAGAAAGAGAGGAGAGAGAAAAAGTGGCTATTTGGTTTTTGAGTCTAGCAAATAGATTTCGGCCCAAAAGAAAAATAGCTAAAAATTAGGAATGGATTCAGAATATAATTTCGGATTGAATGAATGCGATGGCAGATTTGAATTTGATTCGGAATTTAAATTTAAATTTAAATTTGATTTGAAGCGAATTTTGAATTTACAGATGAATTTGGAATAAATTCCGAATTCGGACGGAAAGGATGCCAGAATAGATATTCAAACCAAATAAACTCCAAATCTTTAAATTAAATAATTTAAATTAAATTTTTAACAAAGGCTGAAAATGGGGATGTTACAGACGGCTAGCGTCCCCTCTCTCTCTCTCGTGTCTTGTTTTCACACATACGACAGTATGAAGATTATCCATAGTTTGTAATCAAGTTAGCAGCTAGTGACTTATCTAGTTTGCCCAGTCAGTAAAACTCTTGTTTGTAGTAAAAAAACAAGGAGACATACGCTACGCCGCGCTGAGGAAAGTTTGATAGTGTTAAGATGCCAAAACCAACCCCATGGTGGATGTCATTTTCTCTTGGCGGAGCCTCACAAAATCTAAGGAAAATCGAAACAATCAAAATTAGAATTCGTGGGGTTCTTTTTGCCAAAAACCGCGAGTGAGAATAAGATTTTAGGAAATTTATGGACTTTTTCGTGAAAACATGGATTAAAAACTTGAGGTGAATTTTTGGAACAACGTTTTTTTTTGTTTTGCAAGAGGACTCGGTCTGAAGCTAGACGCGAATATGTGTAACCACGAGGGTTTTTCTGCAAAAGAGCCGAGGTGGAGGCCTAAACATAATTTTAGAATTTGCAGTTTTTTTTTTGTAAAAGAACGATGATAGGGCCTAAACATAATTTTAGAATTCACAAGGGACTTTTTTTAAAAAAATGCAGATGTGGCATGCCCTACCTGTGGATATTCTTCCAGCTTTAAGAGTTAGTATATATTTATGTCGCGGCTTGTGCGAGGCTGTGTGCTGTGCAGGGAAATCATTGCTTATCTGACCCTTTGTATCTTGTTTTTTTTTTGGCAAATATAGTATCTCTACTCATATATTTATAAATTTGGCATATACTCTCGTCACATAAGACGCAGTAGATGACAATTATCCTTGCCGTGCCTCGAGGCGTGGAAGGTCACCAGCACTACGGCAGAGTGAGGGACCATAAGAGCGAGTGCTGGAGCACGGGAGGAGGCACTGTCGCTCCCAGCAAGCCTAGGAGGAGTTATGACAATGCGCATGGTATCACTACGGCGCCTGGGTAGCGCGGAAGGAGTCCTACCACGGTAGGCGATGCGTTGCTCCTAGTTGGCTGAAGGTAGATTTAAAAAATGCATAGATGACTAGATAAGCAAAGATTTTGGGTGTGGGTCAGCGTGTGTCATCCGTCTCATGGATAGAGTAGTTCGATTTTTTTTGACTCCTCTGGTTGGGCTGGCGGCTCACTTCAGGATGCACCGTGACCAGTGTTAACAAAGCCTTTTTGACCTTGGATTTTGACAACCTGGTGCTATCGAAATTTGCAAAAAAAAAAAAAAATTCGCGTAAAACCGAACAGTTTGAAAAGTCAAATGAATTTGAAATCTAGTCAAACCATCAAGCGAATTTTGAACGAAATGGATGAAAACCGCTCGAAAAGGCTCGAATTTTGAACTTTTTTTTTTTGAGAAAACCGGCCACAAGTCCAAAATTGGGAAAAATGTAAAAAAAGGAAAAATTGCAAAAAATGTTGTAAAATTAGTAAAAAGCCATGAAAGACCCCCAAAATTGGAAAATGTAAGAAATATATAAAAAAATTATGGAAAAACACAAAAAAAATCTGACATGACCTTTCGTAAATATGAAAAAAAATTGATATGACCTTTACTATATTTTAGACAATTGCAAGTTGTAAAGTAAGCTTTTAGCAATAATATATCAATAAATAATCTTTCATTTCAATATTACTCACATATCGATCCAATAAGTGTAAAAGTATGCATTCACATATCAACACCATTTACATTTCAATATGTTCCATTACTACTAAATATATTACAGACAAATATTGCTACCAAATATAATTGAACAAATATTGTTACTAAGTATATTTCAACAAATATTGCGATAAATATAATTGCACAAATATTGCTACTAAAACAAATATTGTTACTAAAATATGTTGAAGAAAATATTACTACTTGACATACTTAACAAATATTGCTACTAAAAATACTTCTAATTTCTTTTTGGATTTTCTAATTTATATATTTTGAAGGGCTCAAAAATATCTCCAACTTCATTTTTTTAAAAAAAATATTTATGCCAGAGGTCATAAAGCTATTAATACTGATTTTAGAGAATTTTTGGATAATTTTTTTTCAAATTTTCTGAATATTTTGGATTTGAATTTGAACTTGACTCGTAAACCGAGTGGTTACGCTTTTTCAAACTGGAACGGTACAGGTTGTTTTCATGATAACTGAAGGTTTTTGGAAGCTGCCCATGACTAATCTGTTCTGTATTTTGAGCTCTGTTCTCCTCTTTCAAGATAGTTTGCCGTTTTGAGGGTCAGGTTGTTCAGATCCATCTATTGTTGTTTTCAGATAAATGCCGTTTCATATGACCTTATTGCAAATATCATTTCTCTTCTTTTTATTTATTTAAATTTTATTTTAATATACCCTTTCGATAAGACAGTTGAATTTGATAATTCCGATTGAGCTTTGCACAAAGCAAGTGGACTAGATAATCATTAATTGCAAATCGTCACATTTTATCACCGTCTCGACTACAGGGCCACAGCATTAGTACACCACCATGTACCATGTCAAATTTTCATTGAACCATTATACTTTAGGGTTTGTTGGTTTGCTTCCGATCTTTACAAATTTTAGTAGCGTGGATCAAATTTAGTAAACTTTTTTATTTGCTACTATATTTTGACAAGATTCTCTTCTTCCTTAATTCTCTAATTCATTTTCTTGCTAATCCTTAACTAAAACATTGGTGACCAATTTAGTAACCAAATTTTAATAATATCAAATTTTATTAAAATTTATTAAAATATATTTGTCATCGAACTAAATAGACCCATAGCCTCTCATCTGCTATTGGCCCAACCTAAACCAATGTTACCTTTGTTTTCTGCCTCCATGGATGCACGGTGTGCAACTGTCATCACCCTTCTCGCTCTCACCTGGCAACCTCCACCCACTGCAACCTCGTTCCCACCATGGTCTTCATGGTTAAATGTATTTTTGTTTTCTTTTCGTAATTTCGGTTTTTTGTCTTTTTTAAAAAAAATCAGTGAATCTATGCTTTTTTAAAAAAACCGCGGAGAGGTCTAAATATAATTTTATTTTTCTTCAGGCCCAATCTGCTAAAGACTGATTTCTTAAAACCTAAATGTAATTTGGTTTTTTCGGGTCCATTCTGTTAAAAACCGTAGGGACGATCTGAACGTAAACCACAAAGGGACCTAAGCGTATTTTGGTTTTGCTTTCAGGTCCTTTCTGTTAAAAACCAATTAGAGAACCTAAACATAATTTTGAATTTTTGGAGGACCTTTTGTAGGGACCCGGATTAACCAAATCCGAACCCCTCTGTGTTTCCACCGTGCTAGTCCAGGAACAGCTAGCACGCCTGATCGTCTGATGATGATAACACAGACATATCAAAAGTAAATAACAGTAATAAGCAAAAGAGTGCATCAACATAAACATCCATCATCACATTATTCCAAGTATGGAGCCTTACGGCTTAAGTGAAAATGTAGCAGCGGAAATGTAGAACCAAAAAGGGCCAATCAGTGTGCCCACAGTAACCGACTGCACGCTCCCTAGAAGATCGCGTCATCCTCCTCATCAAAGTCTTCACCACGATGTTTTCATCTGCTTTATGGAATAAGCACCATAATGAAAAGCGGGGTGAGTATGCAACATACTACAAGTCTCTAAACTTAATGCAAGTAACTAAATGCATGGCTTGAACAAAGGAAGCATATAGGGTTCATTTGCATAAGGCGAAATTGAAATTTAAATACAAGTAATAATTTCATAAAGCAGCATTTAACAAACTGTAAATAGCATAAATAATTAAACTTGAAGTATAACAATTTTTCGAGTTCCAACTACTGGTTGGCTCTAGCCGCCAAACTAAAACCCGGAGCTCTAGCATGCTCATGATTCCCAACCACATTTTTTATTTTAAACCAAATCATCATTTTTCCATTTAAAACCAAAACCGTAAAATCTACTATGTGAAAGCGTTCCGCTTGCCCTTGTCTGTAGGCACGGCTACTCAAGTAGTTTTAAGACTCTGCAGTGGTACACTTTACCCACGACATGATCAACCCGTTTTGCGGGCCAAGAACACACTTCCTTTGGTGTGTCGGCGAGGAGATCACGACAAGGCCTTTCAATGCATAATACCGCTACCGACTTCACCCGCTAAGGTTCCACCGCTGGTAGGGCTACCTCCGCCCAGTCCAGAAGCCCCCTCTTGCGCCTTGCAAGTGTCATCCCGATAAACCCGACAATGCATGGCGAAGTCAAATAACGATACATGCAAATTACTTAGCAGTCGTGCCCATTATAGACATGTGGTTGTCTTTGTATAGCATGGCCCATGGTGTCCACACGATCGGTCCTTAATTGACTAGGGCGGACAATCACATTCCAAAATTTTGTGCATCCCGCACCCGCCATTCAACCAATCCGCCCCAGTCTAAATCATTTTTCACTTTTAATTTCAAATTAATACTGGCAACACCAATTGCCATAATTTTCACAATTCATTTTGAATCAAATATAAAAGCATTTCCATAATGGTAAGGTACCGACGTGATTAAGCATGGTTAAGCATTTTCTACCGTCCCATCAAAATTAATTATCATTAAATACAGTAATTAGTTTTCCTAGGGTGTCAATGGTTGGCTAGATAAATATCAATGTGGCATAACAAAATCGAATATAACTAAGCATCAAAATGTAATTAAAGTACGGTATGTAAATATCAAGCATGCATTAATTTAAAACAAAATAACATTTTCATAAACTTGGGTTCAATATGGTCAAGGAGACTTGCCTTCACCCTCTCCATTCTTTGTAACGTCCATTTGGATGCTCCGCTGCTCAACCGCTACGCCGTCTACCACGCCAAACACGCTGAATGAGGCAAGAAATAAATAAAACAGAAATAAATAAAATCCAAAAATTCAAAATAAAGGCACCAGAAGATAGATCTTGATTTTAGATGAATTTAGAAATTTGAAACGTTCGAATCGGAGTTCGAACGGAGGAGAACGGGCCTTCCAACGTCTCTCGGGAGAGAAAATCAGAAAAAACCCAGGAGTGACACGTGTCAAGCGCTGGTTGGCTGGATTTTCGGATTTCTCGGAATAAATCTGAGAATGAAAAACTATGCGGCTGACAGGTGGGGACCACAAGTTAGAGACTCGGTCCACGGTGGGCTGGGTTCACCGAGAAGCTCACTGGCGAATTGATTGGTCTTGCGGACGTGGCGGACACGTGGAAGACTAGGGCTTACGTGGCACCGACGTGGCACACACGTGGCATCCACGTGGCGCTGACGTGGCGAACGGGCGGGGTTTTGCTGACGTGGCAGCCACGTGGGAGTTAGGGCAGACGTGGCGCGTACGTGGCTTGCACGCGGCGCCAGGTGGCGGATCGGGTGCTAACAAGGCGTCTACGCGGCGAATACGGAACGGCTACGCGGGACGCTAGTGACGACGTGGCGCACACGCGTCTCGCACGCGGCACCACGCGGCGATGATGTGGCGGCCACATGGCTTGCATGTGCGCCACGCGGATCTAGCACCTGCGGTGGAGGCGACGTGGCGATTACGTGGCGCGCACGTGGCTCCACATGGCGGACACGGCGGATACGCGAAGTGTGACAAGGCAATGTGGATGAGGACTTACCGTGGCGGCGCAGATCTGATCCGTTGAATGCGGTCGGACGGCCACGCGTCGCGTGAGAGAGATCAACGGCGAGGCGGTGGCGGCGGTGGCGAAACACGACGGACTTGGGAAGAAGACATCCAAACGGCGGAGAAGCGACGGATTAGCCACGAGACAACACAAAACGGATAGAGCATGACATGGGGAACTCATTGGTACAACCGATGTCATCGGAGACTCACCGGAGAGAGAGAACTCCACGGCGGAACACACGGCCACGGTGAAGAAACTTCGGCGAGACAGTAGCGGTGGTAGGATGTATCTCCGGCGATGAGAGTTAGGGGAAAAAGGGCGGCGCGGAGAGGGGAATCTCGGGAAGTGCGTGACGGCGGCTTATATAGCCTAGGGTTGCGAGAAATGGCACAAGAAACGAGGTTGGTCGGGCGGCTTTACTGTGCGGGCGGCGACGGGATTTTCGGGCGACGTGGCTCCTTCGTGTCCGCTCGATCGAGATCGGACGGTGGAGAAAAAAAACACGGTTAAGGTTAGGGTTTACTGTGGGGCGGCAGCGCGATTTACGGCCGTTGGATCTTTGATCGACGGCTGAGACGCGATTAGGTTTAGGGTTTTATTGAAAATTTGGTAGAGAAGCGGTAGGGTGAAGTGCACAGGAGCGGGCGAGCGGAAGATAAACAGGGATTTCGGCCCGGAAATGATTTAAGGATTTAAATGCATTTCCGAAATAAATAAAATATCAGAAATGCGAATAAGCTTCAAATAATTCAAATAAATAGCAAATAAACTCGGGAAAATCCCCAAAAATATAGAAAAATCAAATGAAACACAAGGAACCCAAATAAAATAAGAAATAATTAATTTGAAATATAAATTATTCAAATTAAATTCTTGTTGACTTTGAAAATTCATATTAAGCCAAATTAATTTCAAGAAAATTTCCACGGATTGGATTTTAAAATCTGAGCACAAGAAGTTCAAAAATTTGGAATGTTACACCTTTCTGCAATAGCAGTGATGTGGCACAACTGCTTGAGCTCCAATCTCTTTAGCTTTACATAAAGGTATTCGTCACGTGATGCTGCGCCGCGCGAATTTTGGAAAATTCGATTGCGCGACGTTGCACCGTGTAAAATTTGGCCTGATGGATTTTTCTAAAAAAAATTGTGTAATTTCGGTTTTCTTGGTATCTGTGTTTTTTTAGAAAAACGCGAAGGGACCTAAACGTATTTTCATTTTTTTACGTAATTTCGATTTTCTTATTTTTTTTAAAAAAATAGTTTGCTATTACCTGTCGGCGAATCTATAAAATGCTATAAATATGTCGGTGAATCTGTGGGTTTTTTTGGGTGAAAACCACGCGAAAAATGCGGAGGGACTTACACATATTTTTGTTTTTAGCGTAATTTTGGTTTTCTTTTTTTTTAAAAAAATCAATGAATCTGTGTTTTTTTTTGAGAAAACCACGGAGAGACCTAATATAGTTTTATTTTTCTTCGGACCCAATATGCTAAAAACCGATTTTTTGGAATCTAAACGTAATTTGGTTTTTTTGAATCCATTCTGTTAAAAACCACTTAAGGGTCTGAATGTAAACCACAGAGAACCTAATCGTATTTTTAGTTTTTATTTAGATCCTTACTGTTAATACATACATGCCGACCCTTCGCGCAAGTTGCAAGTTGCAACGCCCTTAGTCGTGGCTCGCAAGTCTTAACTCCTCACCCTCGTGCAAAACCAAACTAGGTAGTCCTTCCTATCTATCCATTGCTTTTTTTTTTCTTTTCGCCTTTTTCATGATTTCTGTTCTTTTCTTTTCCTGTTTGTTGGTACGCATTAGGACGAAACATTCCGATGACACACTGAAAAGCAGTGACAGAATTAGAAACATTTCTTAGGAGTGCGTATTTCATACGTGCAATTTTATAATTTTACATAATAATTTTGTAATATCATAACTCCAACATATATATTTAAAATTTCTTAAAATTCTAATGTTGTAAAAATCCTAAACTATTGAAATCAGAACCAGTTCAATAAAAAAAATTAGCATGTTAAAGAGGTGATGTTATAGCGTTTCATATATGTTTAGGACCCTATCGAAAAGTTAGACCTAATGCTACCTTTCTTATACCTGATAGAGTTCCCGGGAGGAGAGCACTCCCACGTGTCACCCTTAGCGATTTTGTGAAAAACCCTCAACGTTTCTTAAAATTACGGATAGGTCTATGTAGATTACGAATAGGTCCTCTGCGATTTTTTGTGAGGGGAAGATATTTTTCCCCGATTCGCGTTTGGGTCCCTCGCGCGCTATTTTACGGAAAAAAACTCACGTTTAATTCAAATCGCGATCAAGTCCTTTTCTTATTTTTCAGAATAGCGGATAGGTCTAAAAACGTAACAAACATGTCCTTGCTCTTTACGTTTAGGTCCTTTCTCCGTTTTTCCCGGGAAAAATGTTTTCGTCACCATAAATATGTGTGCAACTCTATCTCTAGACTTTTTTCCCAGAAATGTTTTCGTCACCAGAAATATGTGTACAACTCTATCTCTAGAATTTTTTCCCAGCTCAATTTCCCATCTCGATCTCTAATATTTTTTAAAACATGTATTATTACTCGACGAATGCGTAGAGTGTTAGACTCGATAAAAGAAGGTTGTCGTCTCTAATAATTTTTCACCCTTTTCCCTCTAGACTTTTTCCCCGTCGCGGCTTTCCAGCTCGGTTTCCAATATTTTCCAAATAATTTGTCGAAAGAGATATTCTACAACTCTATCTCTCTATTTTTTCCCCCGTTTCGTTCATTATTTCGACGGTTTAAAAAAAATACCACCGAAAAAAAAGAAAGTTTTCTACCGAAAAACGGCACGCGCGGCGTGTTACACCGCGAGTCTCTGATATTTTTTAAAACATGTATTATTACTCGGCGAACGCGTAGAGTGTTAAACTCGACAAAAGAAGGTTGTCGCCTCTAATAATTTTTCACCCTTTTCCCTCTTGACCTTTTCCCCGCCGCGGTTTTCCAGTTCGGTCTCCAATATTTTCCAAATAATTCGTCGAAAGAGATATTTTTACAACTCTATCTCTCTATTTTTTCCCCGTTTCGCTCATTATTTCGACGATTTAAAAAATTAAACGCCGTCGAAAAAAAATTGCTTCGAAAAAACGCACGCGTGGCGTGTTACGCCGCGAAAAATTTTGTGCTCTTTCAACTGTTTCGCTCATTATTTCGACGATTTAAAAATAAACGCCCGAAAAAAAAAAATTTTTCTCTGGCATCCACGCCGTGACGTGTTACGCCGCGAAAAAATTTCTAGTCGAATATTATACTTCGCATGATTCAATGAAACTGCACTGCTAATTCACAGTTGCACTCTTAAGGTTTATTATATTATTCATTACCCGTCATATAACATTTTATCACTATTTATTCATGTGCTTCATTTGGCGCGAAGATGAAATTAGTAAAATTTAAAACACGGAATAAACTCAGTAGTCATGGTGATTTTATCAACCAAGCTCACCCAAACCGAATAGCATGGCTCCGACGCATAGTTCAAAATCCTGGTGAAATTTCGGCCGAGATTTTAGATTTCGGTAGGGGACGAGATTCAAAATCTCGGTAAGATAATTTTTTTTGAAAAATTTCAAATTGCTACAGTAATTTCAAAAATTTCAACAAAATTTCACAAAAAAATCCTGAGCATTTTAACTGAATTTGGGTCATTAACCCTTAAAAATGTCATCTTCCATGAAAATTTGTTGAAAAACCGAATTTTTAACATGTTTTATAAAAATAGTAGAAACACTATCAATTTTTTATAAAATTTTATAAGCTTGATCGTGCTTTAAAAAATTTATGGTACCATATTTAGTAGTCTAAGATCATACTTAAAATTTTCATAATAAGTTAACTTCATTTGTTATATTTAAAATTCAAAAATAAAATAAACATAATTGAGATAGTAAAGGTGTTAGAATTTTATAAATTCGCTCAAGTGTGATCATGATTCAAAATTTTTAGGAGAGTTTAATAATTACCTTAGGATCCTTCTCTAAAATTTTCAAAAATTATAAAGTTGTTTTGTTTACTAAATCAAATCTATGGAAGCAATGCATGTAGCACTGTAAGGTTTTTATGAGGACATTAGCACTTTCACAATTTTTTAAAATTACTTAAGCTTGATCATGATCTAAAAATTTTGTCGGAACATTAGTGATGTGTCAAGACCATCCACAAAAAATTTCAAAATTTTTTAACGTGGTTTGAACTATTTTTCATTTGGTTGAATTGTGTTATAGTCTTCAATAACACTATCTGAATTTTTGAAAATTCAGCAAGCTTGTTTATCATATAAAAATTTTAGAAAAATATTATTGATGCATCAGGACCATCTACAAATTTTTTTAAAATTTTCTAACATGTTTTGCATTATTTATCATTTAGATGAATTTTGCTGATCAGCCTTTTATCATAAAAGTAGTATTGTCAAAAAAAATTTAAAATTTATCAGACTGATCTTCATTTGAAATCTTTTTTGAAATATTAGTGATATGTCAGAACCATTAAAAAAATTTCAAAATCTTTTAACATCATTTCGACTATTTTTCACTTGGTTAAATTTTATCGAGATTTCGACCGAAATTTCGTTTTAAAACTTCTGAATTTTAAATTTACTTTTTTAATTTTGACCAATATCCTTCGAAATTCTGATATTTTGCCAAAATTTCGGGTATTCACATTCGTGAACCGAAAACGAAATTTGCTCCGACGTCGCTGGACCGGACCTTCTTGCTCAGCAAGAAGCCCAAGTCGGCATCACAAGCCCACCTCCGCGCTATTACCCTTTTCTTGCTCCCCGTCGACCTTGACGCCTCCCCCTCGACCTCCTCCGCGAACTCTCAGCTCCGGCCATGTCGGTGAGTCCCCAGAAACCCGGCACCCCAAGCCGTCCCCTCGCCTCAGATCTCAATTTTTGACGGTTCTGCCCGCGCGGCTCGCAGATCTTCGAGTACAATGGCGCCGCCGTGGTGGCGATGGTTGGGAAGAACTGCTTCGCGATAGCCAGCGACCGGCGGTTGGGCGTGCAGCTGCAGACCGTCGCGACCGACTTCCAGAGGGTGTTCAAGATCCACGACAAGCTCTACATCGGCCTCTCCGGCCTCGCCACCGACGCCCAGACGCTGTGAGTCGCAGTCAAATCGCCCCCGCGGTGGGATTTTTCTTGGTTTGATAACCTCTGATCCGGCGGCTTAGGGTTTGGGTTTTTGCGTAGGTACCAGCGCCTGGTGTTTAGGCACAAGCTGTATCAGTTGCGGGAGGAGAGGGACATGAAGCCCCAGACCTTTGCTAGCCTCGTCTCCGCGCTCCTCTACGAGAAGAGGTAAATGATTTGGTTTTACTAGCGCAATACGAGTTGAATTATGTAGTATGCGGAGTCGAGTAATTGGGGGTGATGCTTGTATATGAATTTAAACGCCATCTGATATTACACTTAGCAAAAAGATGCAAAACTTAGAAGATATGTTAACTGTTATAGTGTTATATAGGGCATAACAAGAAATATTTGTATGATGTTGCATGATAGCTTGGCTATAGGAAGGAAGATTTATTGGAGGCAGCTAGTTTGATGTTTCAATGTAGATATACATTGTGTTCTCTGGAGCTGATGTGAAAAGTACTATGACCATGCAAATTATGGTTAAACATTTCTTTTATATCCATATTGCTCGATTTTTGCTAAACGAGCATCCTAAGAAATAAGAACCATAACTGCGAAGTTGTTCCCATTGCCTTGGTCATCGATTGGTTCATGTAGTTCATTTAGAGCCAAGAATTAGCAGATAGTAATCTTCAGGCAGGGTAAGCTTGTTTATTGTTCAAAATGCCATGATGATTGTTTTGGGATGTAGATGTAGGTGCTACATGTGGATTTGCAATGCTTTTTGGATTGTGTTGGCTATATATTTGTGCAGTGGTGCTTCTAAAGCATTAGTTTGTGCAAATGCTTTTTTTTTTGGAGGTGCTTCTGCTTCAATGCTTTCCATAGAAGTGAAAATCACATCGATGGCCTGATTTTCATTTCTCACTACCCCACTACTAATTACAGTGTTTAAAACTTTGTGCTTTTCACTTCTAGGGAGAGTATCCATAACTAAGAAGTTAGCTGAACATCAATTAAGTTCGTAGATAACTTCTAAAATCAGTCTTTTGACACAACTGGAATGATATGCCTAGAGTTTCCTCTTTTCCAATAAGGACAAAGGTTGGCAATTATCTGGGCAATTGGGTTAGGCTGAAGTAATTAGCCTCTGCATGATTAGCATAGTGGTAATTAGCCTTTTGTACTAATATTGACCTATGCCTTACGTATGTTAGACTATGTTTCTTCATTTTGATTGATTGCATTATGGAGAAGGTTTATCTAACTTCTTGTGCTACATGAAAATTTCAGATTTGGGCCATACTTCTGCCAGCCAGTTATTGCTGGACTTGGAGATGACAATGAGCCATTTATTTGTACCATGGATTGCATTGGTGCAAAGTAGGTATCAATTTCATTTGTTTTTTCCCCAGAAATCTTTTTCTTTTGGGTGTATTTCATACACATCAGGTTGATTAACTGCTTCTCATGTGTTGCCGTTTACCAAGAGCTATGCCTGTTTTAGTTTTTTGTTGTTCATCTGGGGCAGATACCACATTCAGGGTGTGCCATAGAAGAAAGTTTCCTTTACAATTTTTTAGATTTTCATCAAATTTAACAAAGGTGGCCTGTAAATTTTTAAAAAAATTATTAGCAAATACAAAATGCCCCATAAGAAAAATATAATTTCTGGGTTCCCATGGTTGTTCACTTGATCCCCCACCCTGACACACTCGAACACAACACATACAATCTCTTTATCCGAGACAAATGTGTTCACACTGGGCATTGGTAGCTTGCTATCAGATTGGAGATGTGCTTTTTTTGGTTCCCTTTATCAACTTTTTTTCTTTTTCCTTTTTTCATTTCATCATGTACTGAAGCAAAAGCTTGATACTTAATTTCATAATACGTAATTTATTTATGATTTTTTCCAGTCATCTATACCTGCTATGCCTTGTACGTCTCATTATGCCTTCTCTCTCATCTTCTTGTGAGCTGATTGAGGATATTTATTTGTATGCAGGGAACTGGCTAAGGATTTTGTTGTCTCAGGAACAGCATCAGAGTCTCTATATGGTGCTTGTGAATCCATGTACAAGCCAAACATGGTATGTGTTTTGTGGCCAATTTTAGCCGGTGTAGGATGCTTTATTAACTTGATTTCGTGAGATGAAATTATGGGAGACATCAAATTTGCATTTCTGCTATGGGTCTGCCAACTTCATTGCTTTGTCCTGTAGGCTGTAGCTTTTCTACCATTATTTTGAAGAGTAAATTTCACGAAACTACAAGTTTATTGTACAAACTATAAGAAAACTATAGGTTTAGCTCCTATTTCACAAAATGATTGATTTAAGGAGAACTTGTGTCACAAAACTATAGGTTTTAGAATTGACCGTTTCTTGTAACAAGTCTGACAGTGTTGACCCACATAGAAGCCTCACGCACTTCCGTTTCTCATTTCACTCACGCATGAGACTGCCATGTGAACCCACACTGTTAAATCTGTTACAAGATATGATTAATTCTAAAACCTATAGTTCTGTGATACAAGCTCTCATAAAATTTGTAGTTTTGTAAAGTAGAAGCTAAAACCTGTAGTTCCTAATAGTTTTTACAATAATTCTATAGTTTTGTGAAATTTAGTCTATTTTGAATGATACAAGTCACATGACACGTCTTATTTTTCATGACAAAGGAACCTGAGGAACTCTTCGAGACTATATCACAAGCTCTGCTGTCATCAGTTGATCGTGATTGCCTTAGTGGGTGGGGAGGCTATGTTCTGCTTGTGTAAGTTCGACACACTTCTCAAATACTGGATGAATAATTTTATTTTGAATTAAGTACTATACACTTTTCTCTTTAGTGTTATCCACCATGACTGAAGAAATGGATAGAGAACAGTACAAGAGAAAAAGAAGTGTAGAATCTATTTACGTAGTAAGATACATAGTTGAATAATATCATATGGTTTTGCCCAATCAAATAGAATAGGAATCTCGAAATTCTATTGCATTCACGTGTAAGTCATTTTACCACTTCATTTGCTTAAGTATCAATATCTACTTCTTTGCTATTTGTTCCTTGGGTTTTCAGGACACCAACTGAAGTACAAGAGCGAGTGCTTAAGGGCAGGATGGACTAAACTATCACCTAGAATTCTTCAGGCATTACCGATGCTTTGATGCTTGCTGTTTCTGGTTCCAGAGCATTACATCCGGGTTGTGTGTAGGTTCTTAAGTAACCTTGTACTATCAAAATTGATGTTATATTTAGAAGAAACATTCGATTTCGTTACTTTTACGCTTTCTATCTGTGGGCTGTGGCAAGAGTTCAGTTGTCGCATCCATTGTGCACTTCGGCGCAGTCGTTGACCTTGATGATGGATACTGATTGATATGTATGTAGGAGTATACTCGGCTAATACGCTTGCCAGCATATGCTGAATTCTCTGAATGACGTTTTTTTTTTCTTTTGAAGAAGTCCATATGACATTGTGAGCTTTGTTTGAAAGTCCATCTAGCATCTCAAACTATAAAACCAAATATTTAACCTTCCGAACTTTGCAATCCGGTTTAAATATCACATTGATTCGGTGTAAGGTGGTATTGTCTATGTGGTATAATGAATGGACGATTTTGTTATGTAAGATAACATGCCAGCTAAATTCGGTCAATAATAGGTGGAGCCGATACGGGCTAGTCTCCCATTGAGCTTCCATGGCTGTTGCCCAGCTCCCTCTCCCTTTGTTTCGATTTTGGGGAAAAGCCTATATGACCTATGTGTCATTTCTCTAAATTTGTTAAACGTGTCAACCTATGTGGTAAAACCACACTTACTGCGCCATGTAGGTAATATCACCATACAAAACTAGATTGGAGTGTAGTTTGAATTGGACTGCACTTTCTCGCTTGAAGTGGTGGCAGCTGCGTTGACGGGTGGAGCTTAAGCAAGGAAGAGGGGCAACAAAAGTGACTTTTCATAGCGTATTTTGCACCACAAAAAGGTGATTACAATCTTGATATGGTCCGTGATCCTATGTAAACAAGAATTGACACTGGACAATGGACACAAAAGGGGAAGAATGTGAAGCAGACGATTGGCTCAGCTTGGGCCAAATCTTTCCACACGACTGGTATCACAGGGAGAAAAGCAGACAATTCCTACTTTGTTAGCACCATAAGGGAAACTAAAAAATGTGTTAAGTGAGTTTTTAAATTTTCGTCCAGCTATATGCTGATTAATAGCTCACATTTCAATCCTATATTTTATTTCTAGGTGAGGGTGTCCCGTCTCCAAGCAAGAGAGACATGGATAGGAAATATTTAGACACCAATGAAACAAACATATTGGAGAAGAAGGCAAAGTTCACGCAGGAATGGCCTATCTATGGTGTAACAATTATGTGCAATTCTTAGACTAGACCAACATATATGAGCATCATCAACTTCATGATATATTGTAATGGCACCATATTCTTCCACAAGTCCATCTATGCGACGGTCCAAAGTCAGGATGCCTCGTACTTACGCGAGGTACTTGCTTTTATTACTCCTCTTCTTAAATCAATTTGAAGTACACATCATGTAATGAGGTTTTCATTTTGTTTTTTGACGCAAAAAATTGCCTCTACGGTTGATGAGGTGGGTCTGAGAAATGTTATGTATAATGTCATAGATAACGGTGCCAACTACAAGAAGACATGCAGACTCATCACACGAGAGCACCGCAACATCATGTGGTAAGCTTGTGTGGCCTACATGACTAATTTGATGCTCAAGTAGATTGGAGAGTTCCCTGACCACGCCTCCGTTATTGAGAGTAGAAAGAAAATTTCTCGATGACTTTACAACCATTCGAAGCTTTATGTTATGATGAAGAAGTATATTGGAGGTGAGTTAGTCAAGTGAAATGTTACTCGGTTCAGAACGAACTACATGTTTTTGGAGAATTTTCTTCGTTGTAAGGACAAGTTCTTGCAATAGATAGCTTCAAAAAAAATTCTATCATCTTGCTTTATTGATACCGTGGAGGAGATGTTTATGTACTCCTGCTTCTCGAGCTTGGACTGGTGGGATAACTTTCGATCCGTTGTTAACTCCGTGGAATCATTGTATGTATTATTGTTCTTTGCCGATTAAGATAGGGTTCCTACGTTGAGCGAGGTGCTACTACTGTACAATATCATGCGACAGGAATACGATAACTTATTCCATGATACTCCAGCTACATTCAACCAGTACATAGATGTCGTGGACCCAATAATAGCCAACCTAATATGAGATACTTATATGAACACCGGTAATACATTCTTTTTTGGAACAAAATATCTAGTACTTGAACATACGTTACAAACTTGTACTGATATGTTTCGTTGAACTTCAAACAGCTGCCGCCTTGAACCCTCGAATGCACTACATGTACGGCACGACCAACACCTCTTTACCAAATCTCTGGGATGTGTTTAAAGCGCTGGCTGATGATACTCATAGCGCCGTTGTTAGCACCAAAATTTGGCAAGATGTAACCGAGTTGTAAGGCTTAGGTTAAAGTTGGATTTCTAACTGATATTGGTTAAAATAATAAATTTTATCTTCAAGAGGCAGAGGCCGATACAGTTCATGAATTAGAAGAATCAAATAAGGATACTATCATCCTATGTGCTATAAAAGGGGACATAAGGCAAGCTGAAGAAAAACAACTCAACAATCAATCAATTCGCATATATTTTTATTTACTTTTTGTCTACTAGGAGTAGTTTTTAGATATAGCTATACTTCTTTATAATTCGTTTTTTGATTAATAAAGTTGTGCATCGTCGATTTTGATTATCTTTAATTATGTTAGTTATCCCAAGATTGTTTTTATACCGATCATATTGCGCATCACTTTTTTCAGGGAAAAAAGATCTTTACCTATCATCTAATTGGATGTAATAGCTATTAAGATCTATCTTGCCGGTAGTATCATCAAATTGGCTGTAAGCACTTATTTTCAATCAATCTTGCTGATTGCAAGATCAAATTGGCCAGCACGCCTCAAACCTTACTACATCCGGTGTTCACACGTGTTCAGACCAATTGGCTCTTTTTCAGTGCCAACACACTTTTGGTACACCCGTTGGGACGCGATTAGGGGTGGGCATTTTTAAACCAAACCGAATTAACTGATTATTTTAGTTTTTTTGTTTTCAGTTCAGTTTTTGTTTTGGTATAATTCGATTTTCGGTGTTCAGTTCAGTTTTTTCGTTTCCAAAAACTGAAATAACCAAATAACCCATGTACAATACCACTTTTATAATGTTCTTCCTAAAACCACTAAACAATTCTCATATTCTAGCATATTTATACATATGTTTGGTATATTCATATTCTAGCATGTTCTATTATGCTTATACTGTAGTTGATCGAAGTGTTGAAAACTTGGGAGGACTTGTCCAAAGCCAAACTATATTACATACACTAATGTATGATAAAGTTCATAAGACGACGGGAATGTCTAGCCCTTTGTGTGCAAGCCGATAAACAGTACACTTGGGGAAATAAAAAACTTGAACAGGTTTAAAGTCTCCTCTAGCATATCATTACTATCGGTTATCAGATGGAGAAATGATGGGCAAGGGTAGCAATCGGCTTCCCTGTAGCTAAAGAAATCACTATGACGAAAGTCTTCATGATCAAGCTAAAAAAAGAAGGCCAAATACTTTGTTGCTCTGACAAGTGTAATCTTGACTTTATTACCAGAGTAAAGGATAACCCTCTTGCTAAATGATCGAATATTTCTGTATTCAATATCTTGACCTTCTAGGATTTCTTCTCTAGGAAAAGGAGTCATTAAAGCCACGTCAATCTTGAACAACTAGCTAAACATGCAGTACAGTCAGATCTAAATAAACCAAAGGGGCCCACCAACATTGTTGATAGAATAGGACCCTAATCTAGAAAATAGCCGATAATGAATTATATACATCATTTGGGAAATGGATCATTAGAATACTTTATCAAGCGCTAGCCAATGGTTAGAATATTTTACCAAGCACTAGACAATGGCCCTCAATGAGTTGTTCTGCCAAGATTTGATAAGTTTGGGTTAGGCCTAGAGATGTACAGCAGAATACAAATCGGTCAAGCCACATGTTAAGAAAGGCAATGTGCTCCAGAGCCGATGTAACATCCCAAAATTTCAGCTTTTTAATTAATTAATATTATTTTATTGCTAAATATGAATTTTGTGAATTTTCTGAATTTATTTGGATTTTCTGAGATTTATTTGAAATCTTTTGAATTAAATACATTATCTTTTGTCAAGAAATAATTATAAAAAAAGACATTTGCAAAATAAAGTTTTTGTGAAAATATTTTATTTAAGTCCATAATAGCTCAAAATATTTTTGAGAATTTTATGGGAATTTTTAGAGTATTTTTAAGGCCCCAAATAAATCAAAACATTTAATCGAATTATTTAAAATAGAAAATTCGGGAAAATAAGGATGAACAGTAGAGGGCCGGCCCAACTACTGTGCAGGCCGGCGGATTAAAAAGGAAATTCGTATAAATTAGGAAACCCTAGAAGCGATTCCGATCGTCGGATGCGCATCGAACGGTCCGTAGTCGTCGTCTCCGATTTGGAATTTCTCCGCCATGCCCTCGGATCTGAACTAACTCGCCACGGAGTTTTTGTTTAAGCGCTACCAAGGGTATAAATAGAGGCCCCGAGCTCCTCCGATACTCACCTTGAGCCATCGCTCCTTTTTCCTCGTCGTGTCATTGAGAGTCATCGAGAAGCCGCCACAACTCACCGGAGTTTCGAAGGATTGCTTGCGGTTCACTGCCGTCACCAGGATTCGCTTCCGACGATTCAAGACCAGATTCGGATTCGCCGTGTCGTGCTTCGTCTGCGCCGCTATTCGTTGGTCGTCGGGGAGTGCCGGAACGCCGCCAAGGTAGTCTTCGTCTTCGTCTCCGGCAGCCTTATGCCACCGTCTTGCCATCGCCGCTCGGGAGGATTGCTGGCCATCAGATCGTCAACGGAGCGCCAAGATCACGCCACGTCAGCTTGGGTAAACAGGAAACTGCGGGGGTAAGTGTGAGCCGTCGATCACGGGATCAATGGTCCACATTCGGCCACATTTTGTCCGTACGCTCGGCGGGAAAAACCGGATTTTTCCGTACAAAAATAATTCGATTAATTCGGAATTTATGAATTTAAGGATATTTTCAGGATTTTCAAACTTTAAAACCTTATAACTTTCGCATACGAACTCCGTTTGAGGTGATTCAAATTTCTAAAAATTTGTAAAATTGATATCTTTCTAATGGTGGCTTTTATTTGAATTTTTGAATTTGTTTGCTCTTTGGTTTTGGTTTTTATTTGCTTCTCTCTCTCGATTCGCGTAGACGTTGAATTGTGCGAGGCTTCGGAAGGGGATTTCTCAGCTCAGGAATTATTTTCAGACCAGGATCAGGAGCTTAACAAAGGCAAGTTGTGCTTTGATCATGTTGCACCCATAGTTAGATTGCATGCTATTTTGATTTACTTTATCACTTGTTATTTTATGCGTACATAAAGGGTTTTAACATAAATTTGGGATTAGCTATTGTACCCTTTGAATTATACCCTACCTTGCTAGTTGTATGCCATGATCCACTTGTCACCCTAGGTTGGTTAATTATAGTTGGTTAATACTGAAATCAACATGGATGGTTAGACCAAGATTAGAGATGCTTAGCCATGCCACGTCATCACATGCTCATGAAATATTGCTTATTAATCGGACTAATGAAATATGGAACTATGATAATTTGTGGGCCATGTGTGGTCGCACAAAGAGATTGAGTTGTGGTGGCAATGAGTCACGCAACAATATTGATTTGTGAAGAGCACGTGGTGCTTAGTAATCAATTGGGATGGGAAAATAACTTAGACGGGGCAAGTGGCAAGATTGTTTTATGGCGGCCAAGAGTGGCAATCGGCGGTCGATTTGGTTTTTATTGGTTTTGGATATTTGAGATTTTCTCTGTTAGTCTTGCCTCGATCGATTAAGGACTTAACCTTGCAAGCCTTTGACTGAGTCAATCATGCGACCACATCGTCTGTTATGGGGCAGCCTAGCCGATTAATTTGCAAATGCTTAACTTAAGTGCTATCATGGTGGTGTGAGTCCGGGGTTTACGGAGGAAACTCACATGGCGCAAGAGGGGGCCTGTTGTGGTGGTTTTAACCCTTGATGTTGAAACCTTAGCGGTAGCACCGGGTTAAGAGGATGCATTGTAAAGGCTTTGTTATAATCGTCACTTTGTGTGGTGCATGGTTATATCGTGTGGGTAAAGTGCATAACCTCTGCAGAGTGTACAATCTATTCGGATAGCCGTGCTCACGGTATTGAGCAATGCTCGAATTACATCAAGGGTAGTTAATTAAAACTTGTCATTGGATGGGATGGCGGGATGCCATGTGGATAATGAAACTTGATTTAGGATGGAGAACTTGGGTTTGATTTGAGAAACAATGGAATCTATTTACTTGTTATTATTTGTTTCTTGTCTTTTCAACCTACATATTGTTTATGTTTGAAAGTGCTTTCATCGCTTATGAGCCACTTAGCCATTCCTTTGGAATAAGCACGCATATAGTTATAATAGAAATTGCATTACATGCACAACTTGTTGAGTACGTGTTGGTGTACTCACCCTTGCTTAACAACCAACAACAATGGAGGAGTCATCGCTGTGCTTGAGGAGGACTTTCGGTGGACGCGAGTCACTAGGCCAAGCCTTGTCGATGCTTTGTGGTGTCTTGATGAGTCACTACGTCTTCTCGATTTTCCGCTGCATTTGTCTTATTTTATCTTAGTCTTGCCCTACGAGGCGAATAAATGTAAGTGATCATAAGATCATACACTAGTTACATTAAATAAATAAAGTCTTATTGTTATTATCGTTGTGTATGATGTGATGCTTACCGATGTTAAGCCGTGTGCACTAGCGTTGATCACGGGAATAGTGCGGCATATACGGTGGATCCGAATTGGTGAATTCGGTCACTCTGAGGTGGTATCGAGCATCTTGATGTGGTCTTGGCCCTAGATAGTTGGTCGTCCCTATAGGTCCTTCAAAATTATTTTCTAAAAAATTAAAAGTCCTAACCTAAGAAGAATAATGTGTTCTCGACTTATCTCATTCCTCTATTTCTGTCCTTACCCAAAATTCTTTCTTACCCTTTTGCTGAAATTTCTTTTTCTTACCTCTGCTAAATTGAGTTAAAATCTTACCTATGTTATCTTGAGAAGAAAACGATATACCACACTTTAGGAGTTAGTACCAAGTGCTTGCTGCTACCATAAAGATCATGAAGGAAAGAATCATCGGGCTCGTGGAAGAATGGATCAATGAAGAATATCAAGAGCTAGAAGACTCAATGCCTCAAGTAGCCAGTAGAGACTCATGTGTGGGAGTCGCGTTTTCTAAGATAGGAGTGTCGCCCATATAGACGGTAATTTTCGTGTTTAGGTTGAATTGGTTCTTCTTGATTGCTGAGTGTGCAGTATGCGTTGCAAAGCTCTTAGGCTTATATAAGCAACCATACCAAGTTATTAATATTGACTGCTTAAGATATTGGGTTAAACCTATCTTCCCTGTATTAGTATTCTTGCTCCTTATCTATGCTAATTTCGTTTCCCTAACCCTTGAGGTAATCAAGCAGATGGTTCAGAACAGTGATAGCAATGGAGCTAGTGAAAGTGGAAATCAACCCAGTGGAAACTCTAAGGATGGATTAGTTCCTCAACCGTCAATACCGATAGATATGCAGAGCTTCAAAGAGTTTTTGGCCGCTCAGACTCAGTTGATGCAAGTAATGACGAAACAAATACAGAATATCACTGAGAATGATATGGCCACAATAAATCCAAAGAAGAATACCACCAATGTACCTCGTTCGAGATCTGGACAGCTAGACAAGTTAAAGTATCGTGCGTGCATTCGCTGTGGAGAGATAGGACATACCGCAGACGAGCATGCGATCAATTGCTCCAGTTGTGAAGGAAGCCATTCTCCTGGAGAATGTCCTATGGGCAACATCACTTGTTACCTTTGTGAAGGTCGAGATCACTGTCCACCTCAATGTCCCCTAGATCCGATAGTAACCGCCGTGATACAACATCAACAGAAGAATCTACGGACCCTAATTGCTCGAGAATTATCAATAAGAGGGGAAAGTTAATCGCCAGAGAGGCGTTGCTTGGAGAATTAAAAACACACCTCCTAAACTCACAACCTTAATCAGAAAGCGGTGAGTGGCAATCACCAACCAGCATGTTTCTTGTGTGATAAAGAAGGTCATTGGTCTAGAGAGTGCCCTCTGAAGCAACCAACCCTGGATTATAAGAGTGAGGATGAGTACACAGTTGCATCCATCAAGGCAAAACGATGCAAACGGTTGTGCTACTACTGTCAAGAAGAAGGCCATTTTGTTAAGCAATGCCCACGGAGAGAGCAAGTATTTCCTACAACCATGGAAATACCAGAAGTTACTTCCGTCCGGTATATAACGCCAAGGGTGAGCGGTGAAGATGCAGGAGAAATTTGCCGAGAAACCCAATGGAAGAAAAGGCGTCTAGGTAAAGACACTATCAACGAATGCTCAAGAAAGGAAGTTCACCCTAGGCTCTGCTATATTTGCCACAAGCCCGAGCATTTTGCCAATAAGTGCCCTCAAAGGAAAGCAATCACGTCGATTCGAGTCAATCCTAACTCCGCCCCTATCGAAGCCTCAGTGCCAATGCTAAATCAAGGAAGTCAGGAGCCATGAGTTTATTTAGTGCAATGTCATAAAGCAAAGAGATTAGTGATGAATTCCGTGTAAGGTTTCCTTGCCCAAAAGAAATAAAGCGTAATTAGTTGATGCATTAGTATACGTAATATTGGAAGGAAAAGCAATAATGTAAAATGATGAGTTAGATGTTCTCTAAGAGTATTATTGCGTATATGGTTCATCTAAATATGATACATGTGTAAGGGTGGTTAGTTTAGTAGAACCCAACCTGAGCTTGTTAACCAGAGGATTTGTCATTTTCGGAAAACGCTTAGTTATACTAGATTTATTCCAGGAAGTTGAGAATTCAGTGCTTATTAAAGGAGTAGAGTTCCAAGCAAATCCTATTGGGTTGGATATTTAGGTTATTCTTTAAGTTAAGGGGATGCCCAAGCCTAAGGCTATTTAGAGAGACGATATCGATGATAGTTTATGCTAGCCAACTAATGAATAACAAAGGTGGAATTTTCCAACTAGAGGATACACCAGTTGTTAGAAAACCTTGATATATTTCCTAAGAATTTGTCTAGCATGCCGTCATATCAAAAGATCAAGATCGTGAGCGAATTAGTGCGATACAACCCAATAGTGAAAAGACAATGTTAAATGTTTCTAATGAATTAATGGAAAATGGAAAGGCATGACGAAGAATTACTAGGAAGAGTTTTAAGAAACCTTAGTGCGTTATTTGTGGTTAACAAAAGGAAAATAGAAGATCGGAAAAGTGCAATGAATAATGCTTTAAATAAAGAAAGGGTAAAAAAAGTATCCAACATCGGGATCGACAACATAAGTGGACGCTTTAGAAGAGAATTGGAATTTCTTTGGGACAAAATTTCGCTTAGGCTATCATAAATTTAGGAATCAGGGAAAGGAGGTATCTAAGATTGCATTCTCTACATAAACAATATAAAGTTTTGGCTAAATCCCCTGAATTGACCGATGCCCCGCATATTTAATGAATATGATAAGTAAGATGTTTATGGATTAATTGATAAATTCATGATTGATGACAATCTAGTGTACCCTAAGATAAGAGAAAATCATGCAGAACATGTTAGATTTATTTGGGAAGATTGTGAGAGCAGTGAGTCGTACGTTAAGTTTAACAAGTGTGATCCCTAAGAGAAAATGGTTGAACTCTTAGGTCATATAAATACCACTGAAGAAGTTGATGTTGAATAAAAAAAAGTTGTGTTACATAGGAAGCAACCAAAGCGTTACCTAGATTTAAGGTTCTAGAAATGGTAAGATAAATACCACTGGTTCATAGGAAGGTTTTTCGACAATAGCTAGACCTTTTGTACGATTGTTAAGGAGAAAGAGATGCATGGACACCAGAGTATCGAAAAGGGTTTTTCGGAAGTTGAAAGAGTGGTTACCATTAACGCATGTGTTAGTATTACTAGCTGTGCGGAGTAGCTTCAATATATAAGGATGATGCTTCTAGACATAATCTGAGAAGTGAACCAACGTTGTTGCATAAACGATGAGGCAATTGAAATTACCCTACGTATGACTTGGAGTTAGCCGTGTAGTGCGCGTAGAAAAAAATGGTGCCACTATCTCATTGAAAATAGATAGGAACCTTAAGAATTTAGATATATTTGCTCAAGTCCGACCTTAGTATAGGATGAAGATAATGGTTGGAAAGGATCAAAGAGTCTAGTGTCAGAATACATAGGCATTTCAGTAAGGCTAAGGTGGTAGTCGACATTTGAGTTACAAAGTGATATGTTGATAACAAGCAGTTAACCAGGGGATGTAAAGAATCTAAGAAGTTGAAATTAAAAGGTCGCCCCACAAGGTTTTATAGTTGCCTTGGAAATAGAACCAACATTAGAAGGTCAGAACATAAGAAGTTCGAAGGTAGATGAAGTACAAAATCAAGTTAAGGAAAGGTTTTGGTGACCTAAGGTGAAGGGCAAAGCTATTGGTTATGATACCCAATATGATGTGAAAAAAAATAATAATAAAGGCAATGCATTAGAGATCTAAATGTTCGTTGCAAATCATTATATATAGATTTCTATAGGAGGCAAAGCATTAAAAGATCCCTAGTGTATATGAACCCTAAAAGGGTATGAACTCGGAGGAATCATTATTGATTAAATTAACCGAAATTGCTCATTTCATATCATTTGAAGACTACGATTCAAAAGATCATTTGGCAAATCATGGGGATTTAATAACTATGTAGGTGCATAAGAAGATTGTGTTCGATAAAGGTATTCAATTTACCTAGAGATTTTAGAATAAGTTACATGAAGCAATGATAACTCGCTTGAATTTCGGTACAGTTATTGCCCGCATACCGACAGTCAAGACAGAAGAGTTATGCTGATAATCATCTTCGTGATTTGAGTTTTGAGCCCAATGATTTCGTATATCTTAAGGTTACTTCCCTTAAGGGTGTGAGAAGGTTTCAAGTCAAAGGAAAACTTGCACCAAGATATGTTGGACCATTTAAGATCTTAAGCTGTCGAGGAGAGGTTGCGTATTAGTTGGAGTTACCACAGTCATTAGCAGGAGTCTGCGATATGTCTCATGTGTCTCAGCTCAAGAAATGTCTTCGAGTGCCAGCTGAGCAGACGCCGTTGGAGGCTATTGAGTTGCAGGAGGATCTAACCTACAAGGAACACCCGATCAAGATTTTGGATGTGATGGAGCGTAGAACCAGAAATAAGACCACTCGCTTTTGCAGAGTTCAATGGAGTAATCATTCAGAGAATGAAGCCACCTGGGAGCGTGAAGATGATCTGAAGGCAGAATTCCCAAACCTATTCTCTAGTCAGCCCTAATCTCGGGGTCGAGATTCCGTTAAGGGGGAGGTTTGTAACATCCCAAAATTTCAGCTTTTTAATTAATTAATATTATTTTATTGCTAAATATGAATTTTGTGAATTTTCTGAATTTATTTGGATTTTCTGAGATTTATTTGAAATCTTTTGAATTAAATACATTATCTTTTGTCAAGAAATAATTATAAAAAAAGACATTTGCAAAATAAAGTTTTTGTGAAAATATTTTATTTAAGTCCATAATAGCTCAAAATATTTTTGAGAATTTTATGGAATTTTTAGAGTATTTTAAGGCCCCAAATAAATCAAAATATTTAATCGAATTATTTAAAATAGAAAATTCGGGAAAATAAGGATGAACAGAGAGGGCGGCCCAACTCATCGCAGGCAGCGGATTAAAAAGGAAATCGTATAAATTAGGAAACCTAGAAGCGATTCGATCGTCGGATCGCACGGACGGCTCGTAGTCGTCGCTCTCGATTTGGAATTTCTCCGCCATTGCCTCTGAATCTGAACTTCGCCGGAGTTTCCTTGTTTAAGCGCGCCCAGCCGGGTATAAATAGAGGCCCTGAGCTCCCTCCGATACTCACCTTGAGCCATCGCTCCTTTTTCCTCTCGTGCCATCGCCGGAGAGTCATCGTAGAAGCCGCGCCAGCTCACCGGAGTTTCCGAAGGATTGCGCCATGTCTACGCCGTCACCAGGATTCGCTTCCGACGATTCAAGACCAGATTCGGATTCGCCGTGTCGTGCTTCATCTGCGCCGCTATTCGTTGGTCGTCGGGGAGTGCCGGAACGCCACCAAGGTAGTCTTCGTCTTCGTCTCTGGCAGCCTTACGCCACCGTCTTGCCATCGCCGCTCGGGAGGATTGCTGGCCATCGGATCGTCAACGGAGCGCCAAGATCACGCCACGTCGCCTTGGGTAAGCAGAAATGCGGGGGTAAGTGTGAGCTGTCGATCACGGGATCAATGGTCCACATTCGCCACATTTTGTCCAGACGCTCGGCGGAAAAACCGGATTTTCCGTACAAAAATAATTCGATTAATTCGGAATTTATGAATTTAAGGATATTTTCGTGATTTCCAAACTTTAAAACCTTATAACTTTCGTGATCTGAACTCCGTTTGAGGTGATTCAAATTTCTAAAAATTTGTAAAATTGATATCTTTCTAATGGTGGCTTTTATTTGAATTTTTGAATTTGTTTGCTCTTTGGTTTTGGTTTTATTTGCTTCTCTCTCGATTCGCGTGAGCGTTGAATTGTGCGAGGCTTCTAAGGATTTCTCAGCTCAGAATTATTTTCAGACCAGGATCAGGAGCTTAACAAAGGCAAGTTGTGCTTTGATCATGTTGCACCCATAGTTAGATTGCATGCTATTTTGATTTACTTTATCACTTGTTATTTTATGCGTAAAGGGTTTTAACATAAATTTGGGATTAGCTATTGTACCCTTTGAATTATACCCTACCTTGCTAGTTGTATGCCATGATCCACTTGTCACCCTAGGTTGGTTAATTATAGTTGGTTAATACTGAAATCAACATGGATGGTTAGACCGAATTAGAGATGCTTAGCCATGCCACGTCATCACATGCTCATGAAATATTGCTTATTAATCTGGACTAATGAAATATGGAACTATGATAATTTGTGGGCCATGTGTGGTCGCACAAAGAGATTGAGTTGTAGTGGCAGCGGAGTCACGCAACGATATTGATTTGTGAAGAGCACGTGGTGCTTAGTAATCAATTGGGATGGGAAAATAACTTAGACTGGGGCAAGTGGCAAGATTGTTTTATGGCGGGCCAAGAGTGGCAACTGGGCGGTCGTATTTGGTTTTTATTGGTTTTGGATATTTGAGATTTTCTCTGGTTAGTCTTGCCTCGGTCAGTTAAGGACTTAACCTTGCAAGCCTTTGACCTGAGTCAATCATGCAGCCACACGTCTGTTATGGGGCAGCCTAGCTGATTAATTTGCAAATGCTTAACTTAAGTGCTATCATGGTGGTGTGAGTCCGGGGTTTACGGAGGAAACTCACATGGCGCAAGAGGGGGGCCCTGTTGTAGTGGTTTTAGCCCTTCAGTGTTGAAACCTTAGCGGGTAGCACTGGGTTAAGAGGATGCATTGTAAAGGCTTTGTTATAATCGTTACTTTGTGTGGTGCATGGTTATATCGTGTGGGTAAAGTGCATAACCTCTGCGAGTGTACAATCTATTCGGATAGCCGTGCTCACGGTATTGAGCAATGCTCGGGAATTACAGTCAAGGGGTAGTTAATTAAAACTTGTCAGCTGGATGGGATGGCGGGATGCCATGTGGATAATGAAACTTGATTTAGGATGGAGAACTTGGGTTTGATTTGAGAAACAATGGAATCTATTTACTTGTTATTATTTGTTTTACTGTCTTTTCAACCTACATATTGTTTATGTTTGAAAGTGCTGCTTTACTGCTTATGAGCCACTTAGCCATTCCTTTGGAATAAGCCTGCATATAGTTATAATAGAAATTGCATTATGTGCACAACTTGTTGAGTACGTGTTGGTGTACTCACCCTTGCTTAACAACCAACAAAAGTGGAGGAGTCATCGCTTGTGCTTGAGGAGGACTTTCAGGTGGACGCGAGTCACTAGGCCAAGCCTTGTCGATGCTTTGTGGTGTCTTGATGAGTCACTACGTCTTCTACGATTTTTATTGCATTTGTCTTATTTTATCTTAGTCTTGCCCTCACGAGGCCGAATAAATGTAAGTGATCATAAGATCATACACTAGTTATATTAAATAAATAAAGTCTTATTGTTATTATCGTTGTGTATGATGTGATGCTTACCGATGTTAAGCCGTGTGCACTAGCGTTGATCCCGGGAATAGTGCGGCATACACGGTGGATCCGAATTGGTGAATTCGGGTCACTACAGTCGATACCGGTCCTGTCCTGATGTTGTCTCTAAGATATCGGCTCGAGCCTTCTCCTTTGGTAGAAACCAATTTATGTTGAGGCTTGACACTGAAAGCTGATATTTAGTCACCATCTAGTCTAAAGCAGCAGAGTTGGTCCCATGGGGCTCGTTCTGAATATGAATTCATTTAGAGTATCCAACTAGAAATAACAGGCCATGGCTACTAAGAGCTCATTGGCCTCTGGATCGATTAAAGAGAGAGGGAGGCACTCAGCTATATCCATCTACTCCCATTGAGGCATTTTTACCACTGCTATCTGATTGTACCAATCTCTCCAGACTTTTAATGTTGTCACTCAGGCCCTAAAATTCTTGCTCCATCCATGCATATTATACTCAGGAGCGTGCAAGGGGTCTAAGAATATCATGTTCTATTATAGCCAATGGATCTGAATTTCCTACTGGACCTAAGAAATATCTATCTTTACAATCGGACACTAAGATGAATACCTGCTTTGGGTCCATATTTGTCAAGCCAATGGTCCTCTGAGTTGATGAAGTGTTGGGCACTGAGAAAGCTAAGGTTGAAGAAAGAAGACTGCAAGCTAGTTGTGAATGGTTTAAGAGCTTAAGCATGTGAAAATGATAGGGGGCAAGCGTCATATTTATAGAGGGGTAAAATCAGTGGCAAAGGTGGGTAATTTTCCCAAAGTTTCAAGAGTAGTGATGGAGAAAATTGCATCACTCAGGGTTTTACAATGTGATAAACAGGATGGTTACTGAGAAGAGTGGTGAGAATAACGTGAAAATTCATGGTTAAGCCAATGAACGAGATTTTTTGGAAGATTAATATCATCTCTAAAAAATGAGGGATATATGTTAGCACGAGAATTTGGCAAGATGTAACCAATTTGTAAGGCTTAGGTTAAAGTTGGATTTCTAGCCGATATCTGTTCAAATAAAGAATTTTATCTTCAAGAGGTAGATGCTAATATGGTTCGTGGATTATGAAGAATCGGATATGGATACTATTGGCCTATGTGCTATAAAAGGAGTCATGAGGTGAGCCGAAGAAAAACAACACAACAATCAATCAACTCACATCTACTTTTATTAACTTTTTGTCAACTAGGAGTAGTTTTTAGATCTAGCTATACTTCTTTGTAATTCGTTTTTTATCAAGAAAGTTGCGCATCACCGATTTTAATCGTCTTTAATTACGCCAGTTATCCCAGGTTTGTTTTTATACCTATCTTGTAGCGCATCGTCTTTTTTAGGAAAAACAGATCTTTACATATCATCTAATCAGTTGTAATAGCTGTTTAGATATATCTTGCCGATAGTATCATCAAATCGGTTGTATGCACTTATTTTCGATCAATCTTATTGATTCAAGGATCAAATCGACTTGGACACCTTGAACTAGGGCTGGAAAAAAGCTCGTTGAGCTGGCTCGGTGGCTCGTTTCAAAATTGCTCTGATTATATTCATTTTTCTTTTAAAATAAAAATTAGTTGATTTGGAACAAGGGTCAACTTCGCTTGGCTCGTTAGGCTCGGCTCGTTAGGCTCGGTTCGAAATTGGGTCTCAAACAATACAGGAGACTATAATAAATAAGAATAAATCAGTGTCAAAGAAAGCTCGAAAAAAAGCTCAACTGGCTCGTTTTCCACCCCTACCTTGAACCTTACTGAACCCGACTTTTGCATGTGTTGAGGCCGATTAGGTCTTTTTCGGCGCCAACAACCATTCAAGCACTTCACAAGGCTAATCTTTACAGAAGGAAGTTTGGAACATTTGTGAATGCTCTAGCTGAGAGGATGACATATGATACAAAAACTTCCCTTGGTATTTTCCTTATGTCGTCTTAAATGTACTGCCACTCTCGTATTTTCACTGGTACTTACTGTTCTCTTCATTAAATTATAGCACATTGCTGCGGTTTGTTCGATTTAGACACACCTATGCTTTAGAAGTTTGCTAAGCAAATCATTTTGAATTGCTTTTGTTCTAGCAGATACAAGCCTAATTGGAGTACGTTTGTGTTTATCCATACTAAAAGTTTGTAACCACCTATTGTACAAGAAGCTCCATAAGTTGATGTATGTTAACTACAATATGCATCTCCGAATTCAAGCCAAAGAAAATCAAAGGTGCATAGGTGAAGACGATCCATTCCAGCGTCTTATGGAGGTTACACTGTGCAACACTGAAGTGTAAGTGTAACGCTGAAAATATAATCCGATAGTGGATGGAGAAAGGGGTTCCAATGCTGACCCCTTACTTGATGAGGAGGACACAGAGAGTGACACTCCCTTCCCATCACACCTTGTAACAAACCCGATTGACTTTACTGCGTTGCGAAAGAATGCTAGGGCTGCAAGTATCCTCGAATGGATAGAGAAAACAGTGGGTGATGGTCACACGGGGAATAGGAAGCACCAAGTAGTGGAAATGAGGGATACTACAAAAAGAAGAGCTCTCTTGAAAGGAAAGGGGAAGCATCCTACATATGAGGCATATTATATAGGAGTGATGACTCGACTGATATCACTCTCGGGGACTGTCGGAGCTCGTCGTGCCAAGAGTCCAATGATAGTAGCTCCAAGACGGACAGCGGTGGTGGTGTGTTCCATGACCGTGCCTTTATCCCTCTCACTTCTTGCTTACAAGGACATCATCCCATAGAATTTACATAGGAGTTTAGTACACTCAGGCCACACAGGACAAAGATCATGATGCTCCATAATTACAGAGGATGACTACTGAAGGGAAGGGAAGAGACCATCGACATAGACATGATTAGGATAGAAAAAAATGGAAATTTTTCAACCATTTCGAACGAAAGACGAAAAGTGTCAATATAGAAACAGAAATGGAACTAGTAGAGCCAGTTCAGGAACAAAAATTTCGTATAACTCAAATGGAATTCCGACTGAGCTGGCCTAGCCAATGAGGCGATCAAGCCCAACCCACCGACAACCCTAGACTCTCAGTCTTAGCACTTCACACTACCCCCCTCATGCGCCTCAAGAAGCACTTGGACCAGGGGTCCGGCTGAAAGAGTTTGTGCAACGCGCTGACCCTCCTTGGGATCATATTCTATTTATAGACTGAATGAATGGTTTACATGGATCCAAGATCTGAGATATTCTGCATGTCTAATTAACCGCGACATCAACGTCTCGTAGGACTTGGTCGCTGGTCACTAAGCTCTGGGCGCACTCGCCGCACTACTCGTGCATGCCGTTCTGATCTATCTAGCCAAGTCAGGTCACTTTCTTAACAGTCCCCCTCAATCGCAATAGAGGGTACCTATGTTGAGATTGTTGCAGTTCTTGACAAACGGCGCTCTTGACAGTGGCTTGGTCATCATGTCAACTACCTGGTCTTCAGACGATATAAAACGAGCTTCCATGGCCTTGCGAGCTACTTGTTCACGAACAAAATGGAAGTCGACTTCGATGTGTTTCGTTCTTGCATGGAAGACTGGATTGGTCGTCAGGTAGGTAGCTCCAAGGTTATCGCACCACAACCGGGGTGGTTTAGGCATGAACACTCCAAGTTCTTTTAGCAGTGCTTGAATCCAGATTAGCTCGGCTGTAACATTCGCGATCGCCTTGTACTCGGCTTCAGTGCTGGACCTTGAGACGGTTGCCTGTTTCCGTGAGCTCCACGACACCAAATTACTCCCCAAGAACACAGCAAACCCGCTTGTTGATCGCCGATCATCTGGATAGCCCGCCCGATCGCATCGAAGAACCACAGCAAAGTGTGATTGTCCTTGACCTTCGATTGTTAGTCCATAGTCTCGATCCCTTTGACAAAGCGGAGGATTCTCTTCACGCCGTACCAATGTGCATCTGTGGGACTCAATGAATTGACATACTCGGTTTCTTGAAAATGAGAGATCGGCCGAGTTAGCGTTGATATCTTGTAGGGCACCTACTACACTTCAGATCTCGAACCGATCTTCTTCACCCAAAGACAGTTCCTCGATTTACGAGCGACTTGTCAAGAGTCTGTCATTGGAGTCGATATTGGCTTGCACTTGTCCATTTTGGCCTTCTTGATAAATCAAGAGCATATCTCCTCTGTGATAGCGAAGATGCCCTCTTGGTCCTTATTCACCTCAATTCCTGAAGTAGGCAAGAGGACCTAGATCCTTCTTGCAAAATCAACCATCGACTCTTTGATCAACTTATCTGCGGTTAATCGGATGAGCTAGCAATGATTATGTCGTCCACATAGATCAACATGTAAATGGTTGCCTCAGCTTGTCTGAATACAAGAAGTGAGGCATCTACTACTGATGGTCTGAACCCAAGCTCCTGCAACTTGCCTGTCAGTCGCGAATGCCAGGCTCTAGGGGCTTGTTTCAACCCGTAGAGTGATTTTTTGAGCTTGCATATGTAATTGGATGGCTTCGTCTGATCACTGTAGCCCGGTGGTTGCTTCATGTACACTTCCTCCTCAAGCACTCCATGCAGAAGAGCGTTATGGATGTCTATTTGTCTCAGGCTCCATCCTTGAGAAATTGCAAGTGACAAGGTGACCCTGATAGTGGTAGGCTTGACTACTGGGCAGAATGTGTCAAGGTAATCAACGCCATACCTCTGCTTATAGCCTTTTACTACAAGCCTGGCCTTGAGCCTGTCAACCAAGGCATCAGCTTTCCTCTTTACCTTGTAAACTCACCTACTGTCAATGAGATTGATCCCCTTCTTAGGTGGCACTAGGTCCCATGTATGATTCCTCAACAGTGCAGAGTATTCTTCATCCATGGCTTGCTTCCACCCTGGATCAGACATTGCAGTCTGCAGATTGCTAGGTTCAAACTTCAAGACCTGAAACTCAATGTGTCGGCAAAGGTCATTTGTCGGATTCTGTCGGACTCGAGCAGCAAAGCTTCGAGCATTTTGTGAGTACCTGATTGTGCCATCATTGAACGCCTTGGGCTGCACTATGTTGTCTCGAAGTCTGGTCCTCATTGGATGTCGTGCAGCTTGTTGAGGTGCTGTTTGAGACGGTGAAGGTGCTGCAGACTGTAGATCTGCTTCTTCACTGCCTGAACCTGAAGTAGTTGGCGTCTCTGAACTGTTACCTACAGGAGTCAAGCTACGGCCAGAGGGATCAGAGTTATCATGAGAAGTGAGCTGCTCATTACCTATGCTATCATTGTTCAATGCTGGTTCATTCTGTGCATTAGGAGCTGAAGTTTCTGTTGGAGTAATGAGAGAGGCTTCAGTGTAGATGTTTCTTACCAGCATGGGCAGAATGGTGGGATGGTGTGAATCTTGAGAATCTTGTGTGTTCTTGAGGGTTCTCAAATGAAGGAAAAAGCTGTTTCGTCAAAGACTACATCTCTAGATATGTAGATCCTACCCGAGGTACAGTCAAAACACTTGTAGCCTTTATGGGAAGAGTCAGAACCAAGGAAGACACAACGCTTTGTTCTCAAGTGAGTTTCTTCTCATTGTATGGCCTTAAGTTTGGCCAACAGCACACCGGATACACGAAGCCTTGTGTAGTCGGGTTTTGTACCAAACAACTTGTAAAGAGGTGTGTCATGGCTTATGGTGCGACTGGGCATTCTGTTGATCAAGTAGCTAGTAGTATTGAATGCCTCATCCCAAAAACGGAGTGGCATATGTGCTTGGGCAAGGAGTGCAAGTCCTGTTTCCATGATGTGTCGGTGTTTCCTCTCGGCCACTGCTGTTTGGTGAGTGTGAGGACAAGAGATCGATGGTCAATACCGAAGCTTTGAAAATAGCGATGTAGGCGTTGGTACTCGCCTCCCAATCGGTGAACCGCCTGAGCTTTTTATTCAGCATTTGTTCAGCATGTTTTTGGAACTGAAGGAAAATGGGTTCAACATCAGACTTATTTTTCAGAAAATAGATCCACACGTATCTGCTGAAATCATCAATGAAGGAGACATAATATTTGGAACTGTTTATTGAAGGAAGGGCAGGACCCCATACGTCAGTGTGTACAAGCTCAAGAGGTGCAGTGGAAACATGTGAAGAGGAACTAAACGGCAATTGATGAGATTTTCCTAATTGACATGCATTACAAATCAAGGAAGGGGAAATCTCAGTATTGATAGCTATGTTATTGTCTTGCAAGATTCTAAGGGTGACTGGAGATGCAGGATGCCCAAGCCTTTGATGCCATTGTTCAGAGGAGACTCTAGTCGTCAGAAGTGCTTGGCTCTTATTTGGCAGAGTGTAGAGCCCATTCTCACATCTGCCTCTGAGGAGAAGGCGCCTCGTGGCTCAATCCTTAACAAAGAAGGAATTGGGATGAAACTCAACAAAAGCATCATTATCAGTGGCTAGCTTCTTACAGAGATCGGTGTTTGTTTATTTTAGGTGCATCTGAGAATGTGATTTAGGTGCAGAGGTCTGAAACAACCAAAGAATTGAAGAATGACCAACATAGGAAATTGACAGACTGCTCCATTAGCAACTGGACTGATCTCTCCATTGTAGCTCCTTGGTGGTGAGGCGCTCTAGATCATTGGTTATGTGATCTGTTGCTCTAGTATCCACGTACTAGTTCGGATCGGCGGTAGCCGTGGCTTGCCGATCTTGCCGCTGATTTGGCGGTGTCCTCGGCACGATAGGCTGATCGAACAGTGCCAACACCGCAGGCATTGTGATTGCTCTTACCACGATCCGCATGCCACCGGTGCCACCATTGTTCTTGGGGCTGGTCGACCAGATCGCCCTCTGGTCCGCCACGGTTGCCTCCACCATAGACGCGCCCACGGTTGCTCCGTCTTGGGTTGCCGGCACCGCGCCCAGTGACCCTGCTGGCATTGTTGACTGAGGATACCGGGCCGCGGGTGATGTTGTAGTACTCCTGTCGCATCTCGAAGTCAAGCATGTGCGGCAGATATCGTCCATCGACAAGACACGTGTCCATGCGCGTCGTGAGGCCGGTGACGAGCGGATCGTAGTCGGAGCCAAGGCAGCGCGAGAAGGTACGCTGATGAGTTCTTCATCTTCGGGCGCTATCGATGGCCGCCAGCGAGGTCGGGCGCGGCGCTTGACCTTCCTGAAGTAGTCCGCGACGCTGAGGTCGTTCTTTTGTATGGTGGCGAGCTGCATGCGTATCTGCATGACTCTCGCCTTGGAGCTTGACGCGAACATCTTCTCCAGAGTCCTCCAGGCATCGCGTGCGGAGGTGGCATTGACGACGGTGGCAAGGACATCCTCGGTGAGGGAGGAGTTGATGACGCCGAGACGAGTAGTCTGGTGGTACCACCGGTGAAGTCGGGTTGGCGAGCGATGGTGCGGCGTTGGTGTCCTCGATCCTTCTTCAACGGCGATGGTTTGTCGCGGAGCCGGAGAGGACCCGTCGACATGGTCGATGAGCCCCTGGCTTCTAAGATATGGGAGAACTTGCGCTGCCCATAGGAGGTAGTTCTCATGGTTGAGTTTGACACTGTAACACCCCGAACGCCAATGCGCCACGGATGCTACCAAAACTCCACTTCACTAGCGACACCCCTCGGACCCACACATGTCCAGTGGGTTACCAACCCACGATAATTCTCCACAACAAGATCAATTAAACCGAGAATTACCAAAGAGGACATAAAAACCTAACACCGCTATGAACTTGACTGCAATCAACCACTAAACTCTAAAACCGGTTTAAAACTAAGTTGCCGTAAATTTACAAAATTTCGCATGACCTCTCTAGAAAGTAGGACATCCACTCGTGAGATGAGAAAACATTTGCGAGATATATCATTCTAGCAGGTCCTTAGTTAACCAATCACACAACATATAGAAATTTAATAAATTCCACCACGCATTTAACATTACATTACAACCGCATTAGCTACATCCGGACTTAACGAATTGATTAAACAGATTATTGGAGATCGAAGTGGGTGCACGTGTTGCTACTCCCAACCCGACGAGCCAACTTCAAGTACCTAAAACAAGAAACAACAAGCGTGAGTCCAAGACTCAGCAAAGTGCAATCAAGCATAAAAGTAATGAATTCGATTATAATACAACGACTTCAAGACATACGATAATAGTTCCTTTACTTGACATCCTTAAATAAAGGAGCAATTTGAATTCATATAACTTCAAAAGCGTAAGAACACGATTACTTCACCATTTGCTATAACCATTACTTAATTAAAATTATCCGATTAAAGAAGCGTAAACTAACCCTACTTACCACATCCAACTCGGAAATATAAATAAACCTTACTCATGCCTCAACAATCATTTCAGGATGAGTCCACGACTCAATACTCAACCTGTCATTTTCATTCTCATCAATTAACATTCATCAATTGCAACACACAATGCAATGCTTTTATGCTCTCATCCTTTTTCTCATGAATCATAAAATGAATGCACCATGCATGCTCATAATGCACATTGTCATAGCGATATCTAAGATATGGTGAGTGCACACCCGTCGGTGTGAACCCTCTCATTCCCAACCATCCCGTGGCGGGGCCTACTCTTACTGACTCGCTCCCATCCGTGGATGGGACTACGAGGTAGGACTTTTGTACTCACTACGTGTGAGTACAGAGGCCCACATCAACATGGGTCGCCTCTTCCATTATGAATGCATAAATGCAAATGATGCAAACTCACGTATGATAACATATCACATAAGCAAAACAACATTTTATGCTAGTTTCTTAGCACATGACCATGTTATTGGTCCTTAAAACATATTTAAAGCCTCATCATAAACAATGAAAGAAATGGTAAAAATAATGTCGATGTAGTGAAGGAATGCCCAGATCAGACTATGAACAGAATTGCACTTATAATGTTAAAAGGTAGCCCGTGCCAGCACAAAGGGAATTAAGGGAAACAATAAACAAACTAATGTTTGCACAATTATTGAACTTGCATTCCAAATCACGCAATGGCACTGGTAAAGCAACTAGCAAGAGATCTAAGTTGAAGCCTTCATACTACTGTCGCAACATAAACTTGCAAGTAGAAAGAGGTAAAACCAAAACCAACGGGCAACGATTGCATACCGTAAAAATCACATCAGGTATATCACATCCAATAAGGAAAGAAAACAAAGTCCAAGCTACCATGTAAAAACACAATAGTATTAACGTGCCCTGTCTAGCCCAATTACAACAATAATAAAACAAAGAACAAGGGAGCAGGTAGAGCATGGAAGCATTGGTCGGTTACTAGGGCTTGAAGGAACTCTCCCATCTAAAGGGAAAATTACCTGTATTCCAAAATTGGACTACGACGAATCAAGTTCTAAATACTGGACAAAAGCTAGATAGCTTGACACCATGATTTGGTCACATGCCTGAAGCGCCTGGTTGGCATAGTATCGTACACTAAAAGCAAACAATCAAATAAACCTCTTAGCCTCGATCTAGGGAATGCACTTGCCTTTACCGACGGAGAATGGAGTGGCATGCGGTTGAGGCCACTCCCGACAGAACCTTCCCTGCAAATAACCAATCAAAACTACAACATATCATTTTCCGATAAAACCAACATGCGTTTGGTATGCCATCACGTTTCTCTTTCTAAAATTCTGGTGCAGGATATCTTGAAGATATAAATGAAATCTTATTATACCAGTCTAAAGCATAAAGGTATAACCCTTAACCAAACAAAGGTAAAGGCAAGGTTCAGAAATCAATTTATGCATTTACTCCACTCTTCCTGCCATGCTCATAAATGATTGGTCATCAATGTAACAGCACAAAATAAAATCAGAAGTTGAGCATTTCTAATCCCTTCCTTCCTAAAGTGTGATCAACTTGCTAACTAGGGATCCACGCCTAGAAGACAGATTCCCTCACACAAAATCATTTTGCATGCAGATAAAACTCAACCATCATCCTTTAATAAGCTACCCGGTTGCAACTGAGCTTATAAAGGTTGTAATCTCATATTATTCCCTAAACTAAGGTTTCAGACTTTATCATCAGATAGCTGCAGGACTAAATAAAATTAAAGACATGGTTGCATGAAAACCGAAATAGAACGCCACTACACCAGTACAACATGATATTATAGCTCAAGGCAAGGCCACATGCTTCCACTTCACTCATTATGCCCTAATATTGATTACATAAACAAACCAGAATTTCACTTTAATTGCACGCAAGCAAAAATGGGAATGATCTTCAATCACAACAGTCACTTGTCAGAATTGCCGACAACTGAAAGATACATCGCATGGTGTTCCAATTTATAGAAATTACCATATAGCATCTAGCTTAACCTCCCATGTATGCATAACTAATAGCCACTTCAATGCTGATAAACACACAACCAACAGAATACTCGCAGGGCAACGCAAACATAAAGGTTCGATTGCATATCTCAAACAAAAGGTAATAACATTCCCATTCAACAACCAGACAATGGAAAGACATGCTACGAGAAAGAAAACCATCGATTTATACCACCTAAATATGCCGGAAGACTTTTAAGTCAAACTTTATCATTTTTCAATAGGCTTTACTATGAACAGTAGCAAAAAATAGAGTTCCCAGCAGGGCAAGAACATCTCTGGCAATGGTGCAAAATTAGACACAAGGATTTACAATTCTAGAAGCCATCAAATGCTTTCTTGCGCAGTTATTTCCGATTTGCTATTCATAGATATACTATTTTTGAAGGAAGTTGCTAACTATTGATAGGCATATCATGCTGCACAACTTCTTAGACGAACAAATCAAGAATACGGACGTCCTTTCCACAGATAATCAACAAAGAGCGCAAGATTGAGCGCAGAAATTGCAACTTGATACTAAACTCCCCGGACGCACACAAAGAACAACTCCCAAAAGATATTTACCTGAAATCCCCTCATGGAGGAAAGCGAGGTGGAGCGGAGGCAATGGGCAGATCGCTCGGGTGACGGCCACAGACGGCGTGAATCTGTGGAGGCGGAGATGCGCGGCGACGCTGGAAGTGAGGAGGCGGCTCGAGGAGACGGCATGAGAGCCGGAGGCGACGAGTGGCAGACCCTGGAGAGGGGAGCGGCGCGAGCACGGCGGCCAAGTATGGGCGCCAGGAGAGGGTGCGAGTCGGCCGGCTCAAGGGAAGGCGCGAAGGCCAAGGGAGGGCGCCGGCAGCCGGAGGCGGCATTGCGACGCCAGCGTGGGAAGGGCGCGAACGCATAATGGCCTGGCGGCGGCGGCTGGAGGGAGTCCTCCTGGCTCCCTCCCTCTCTCTCTAGGGTTTTCCTCCCCCTTTCTCATTTCTTTATATACTCCAACAATTTGGGTGCTAAATATAAAAAGGCTAGGGGGAAAAGAAATATACAAATACTACACAAATATTCTAGAGACCACAAACCAACAAACCCAAAGACTGACATCGCAACTCACGAAGAAAAGAAAAGCCTTTGAGAAAAACTTAAATTGCCCGACTAACACATCTTATCTCCTTCCGGAATAAATCCGAAAAATTACAACGAAAACACCACCGGTCAAACCCTAGCCAAAGCTAGCAGTATTACAGACACTCACCATGTGACTGAACGCTGGAGTGGGCATGGAGCCGAGGCCAGCGCTGGTGTGGCTGGCGGAGCTGATGGAAGACATGGCGAAATCTCAGAGTGATGGATCGTGGCTCTGATACCATGAAAGAGTTTGTGCAACGCACTGATCCTCCTTGGGATCATATTCTATTTATAGACTGAATGAATGGTTTACATGGATCCAAGATCCGAGATATTCTGCATGTCTAACTAACCGCGACATCTAACGTCTCGCAGGACTTGGTCGCTGGTCACTAAGCTCTGGGCGCACTCGCCGCACTACTCGTGCATGCCGTTCTGGTCTATCTAGCCAAGTCAAGTCACTTTCTTAACACCGGCAACGGCGGCATGGAGCTCTTCATCTGCTTCACCTCCCACCCTTCTGCTGCCTCCTCTGCATTCGCCACTATCGGCGCACCCACGTCCCTCCGCTTGTCCAATTCTTCAAAGCTTCTCAGCCCCAGCCGCAGCAGCAGTGCCGACGCTGACCCGTTAGAACCGCCGCTCCACCCCTCCCTCAGCCACCGCCTCTGCAACAGCGGGAGTCTTAAGGGAGGGCAGTCCCCCATGTTCCCAACGGGGTCCTCCAGCGGCCACCGCGGCCAGGGCGGGGGAGCTTGCCGAGCCCTCGTCACTGAAGGTGACCTGCATCGGCCAGGTCCGCGTCAAAGGTGGCAGGCGCAAGCCCAAGTATGCATTCGCGGCCACTCTGTGCTCACTGTCCAGGCATGGTGTTGTCGGCAGTAGTGATGAGGCCAGCTTCTGCCTGGGATGACCGAGATGGGCTCCTAGGGAAGAACCAGGGATGGGTTTTACCAGATCCCGGTGAATATCTGTGAGGCACTGAAGACCTTCGGTTCCTGCGGCAGCCACTCACTTTGCTCACCATCTCGGGGCAGTGGCGAGAGGGGCGGTCTCTCGGCGGCGGACGTCAGTGACAAGAAACGAAGATGAGCTCCGGCTGGCGAGAGCTGGTTGTTGCTGATCTAGTTAGATCCACCATATTTTACTGCTGTTTTACTGCACTTTAGAAGTTGTTATTCCATCCAAGCACGGTCATAATTGTTTTCTGGACTACTAGTTGTTTGTAGTAGTTTTGACTAGTGTGATGTTATTTTGATCTTATGCAACTCTCCTGAAACTAGGGGTGCAAACGGATCGGATACGGACGGATTTCGCTTATTCCGTATCTATTCCAAATTTTTTCTCGGATATAGAATCGGATACGGACAGTGCCGGATTCGAATACTGAACACGGATTACTACGATGCGAATACGAGGCGAATACGGATCGTCTCGGATACGCTTAGTCTCGATTACGAATAGTTAGTCGGATAATACGTGAAAGCGTAAACCATATATGTCGCAAGTTATTAAGATCAATCAACCATACACAAAACTTTACTAGAACCTTAGAGACATATAAGTGTTTCAAATTCAATAATAGTTGCCTTCCCTATATAAAAATAATATGCAGCCAAGTATAATTCCAATCAACATATGAACTTATATGATGTAGAATGTTTATGTTTATCGGATCTGTTATCGGATATCTATTTCACTCATTTACACTGATATTTTTCGGATATCTCGGATATTCGGGTATGGATCGGATACGGATCGGATACTTCTCTTCCCATATCCTACCCTATATTTTTTTCGGATAGGCATATTCGAATCCGGATCGAATCCGGATATAACCGGATATCATTTTTTCGGATTCGAATCGGATTTTAAACGAATTCGGTCTCGGATCGGTCGGGAATTATCCGCTCTGTTTGCACCCCTACCTGAAACCTCTGACCTTAATTTTTTTCCTCCTGTGTAATTGCTAAGTTATGGAGATGAATGTTTCTAGAAGAAGACAGGAGTTGCATTGAAGGTGTGATCGAGATAGTGAAGAATTGGCTGCAAGAATTTAGAAGGAAGGGATTAGGATAGTACACTTCTTTTTTTGCTGTCCTGGACTATGAACTGGTGGCGTTAAGACGTAGGAAAGAAGTATGGTAGTTTCTGTTTAGCCCTGAGTAACACTCTATTTTGGTCCTACTCCAGACAGGCAAGCTGGTATACCCAATGCGTTTTGTTCTGTAATGAACTATTAACCTTCAGTAAAGGTTGGAATTACTGTGTCAAACCTTTGGGTAGTGAGGAAAACCAAACAAATCAACCTTGAATCACCAAAAAAATGCTAATTCTCATTCTTCAACAATTACACTATCATTTTATCAAATTTGGTATTATGACCAAACATCATTTAAAGTTAGCTCATACATCATCGCTGAGAC